>JAIVFH010000184.1:0-54846 GCA_025765595.1 Obelidium mucronatum | reverse complement strand
TCCTGTTTCAATGCCCCATTCACCACAATCATCGAGGGCAAATGTTTTGTCAAAGCTAGCTGAACATAAAGGTTGTCTAATTGGAAAGAAGCAACTGGACCAAGGCTTTCGTAAGACTGATTGGGCTTTAGAATGGACCCAAAATAATTTGAAATCTGAACTAAAATCGGAGATGTGCATTCTGGCAACCGTTTCAAAGTTCCCAAGGTCGCATTTCCGAGTGATTCGTTGAATGAAGACACAACCCATAAGCCCTGTTCCAGACATGATAAACTGTTGTTGAATACATGTTTAGGAACTATTTCTTTCCGATGAAGAGCCAAACCATGAACGAATTTTGGAGTTGGTTTGAAGTTTCCAACATATGAAGCAAGATTCATATATGTGAAATCAATACCAATCACCCCTGCGAATCGATTATCTCGCGTCCAGAGAGCCAAATCTGCTGTCAATCCCGTGTAGTTTGAGTTTATAATGTAGTGAGGATCAGTCCATTGAACAGTGGTGGGTTGTTGTTGAGCGATAGCTTGTTTGTACCAGATTCTCGTTGTAAAATCGAAAGAGAAGTAATCCATTGGCTTTGATGTATCCACAGCGTCCCAATAACTGAAGTCAAGGTGCTGAAAACGGACCAGCATATTTTTGGTTGCCTGTCTGGTGAGAAAGGGTTGGATTCGTTGTATTCTTGGGAAATAGCAAATTGCAGAGGTTGCAGTTCGTGAAATTGTTTCCATTGACGAGTAGTCCCACCCGATGTGGAACGTCCCCGCGTACAACAACGAAACTGCCATCAGCAAATCCCACATAAATAGCATCAACTCTCGAGTCTCTTTGCTCCTAATTAATAGTCCGAAAATAAGTAACATACAACCACCAGCCTTTCCAAAACGCAACCTTACAATGAATCGAAAATAATTATAAACAGAATCAATGTTGAATGGATCAACCAAATTGTTCAAAACTGCCAAATTAAAATCAGTTATTGTATTTTCAATGTATGATAACCAGGAATCTGCGAATTTCAAATGTAAGTATGGTATGGTCAGTCACATTATTCAGTTTGACACCAACCAACTTGTGCGGCTGCCATCAAGTTCGCGTCTGATTGAATAGTATGAACAAGGTTCTCAGATATTAATCGACCAGTATTTACTGATAAATTGTTCGATTTGCGCGTGTTTTCGATGGAAAGAAGCAACGGTACCAACAGCACCACGATGGCCTATGTACTTTTCAGTTTCGAAAATTATAGAGTTCCACGTTACCACTACAAATGTTTGTATAACTACTAGTATCAGTATAGATACTGAACATATTGGTTGGCGAACGTGCAGTTGTGTGGTCGTACTTGGTGTTTGGGTCATTGCTCAAAGATTTACGTATCTATTGGGAACGTCAATCAAGAGAATCATATCTTTAATCCTCTTCATACAATTATTCGAGAATTGATTAAAAACGTGATAACCACAGCACAGCCTCAAACAACCAGCCACATATGATAAACATAAAAAGCTAAAGAAAGCTCACCATAGAAAAGTTATCTTCAAAATGACTGCTGCTCTTTTTTATCTACTCCTTGCATTCAGTGCGGCTAGATGCACAACTGCGTTCTACTACTAGGGAAGAGCGTGGACGAGTTGGATACAACAAAGATCCAAGCAGGACTTGTCTTGGTCCTTCGGGAAAGATTTATCCCGGAGGAGCCATGTACTCCCCGAATGAAAACAATGCCTTGTACATGCAGGTCTGTTCTCTTCTATCCAATCCAAGTCGGCGATTCAATTGACAATTTTACCCTTTTTTTTGTAGGATGATGGCAGCCTCGTCCTTTACAAAAAGCACTGCCATCGTGGCCAAGGCCATAATTGCCACTGCCACGGTGGCGTTAAAAGATCCAATGAAGAGAGGTCGAGCGGATGTGGCATTTTTCGCCGCGGTCAATTGGTTTGTGAATGGTATGACACAGTGTGTGACTACTATTGGGTTGCCATTTGGAGCACTTCAAGTTCAACTTACGGTCAAAGTCCATACTGGCTTGAATACTCCGATTATACCGGTGATCTTGAAGTTTGGGTTAAGAATCCAGATCGCGTTGGTTGGAGAGCCGGCACAAACACCTGGGGATCCTTCTGCATCCAGGTAATGAAATCTTAAAGTTGATGCCCGTCAAAATATTCACAATTATTGTCGGTGTAGAATGATGGAAATTTGGTTCTCTATTCTCAATCCGACAATCCTGTTTGGGCATCCAACACGTTCTCGGGATGGCAGAAGCGTTCAAACTCGACAGAAGACACTATTTAGATGCATGCAATTGAAATATATAACTTTTGTTGATGATTTTATGCACTCTCATCCTTTTGTCTGCTGGAATCTTGGTGATTGAAGCATGCGATGTATTGTAGTATCGCCATTCGCTGCACCTTGAAGCTCCTTTAGAATTCCAGCAAACGCGTTGGCCTCCTCTCTACTCTCGCACATTAACTTCACAGGACACAAGCTGATCGAGAACTCGTCTTCACCATTAGGATCTACTAGAAAATTGCTTTTTCCGTTTGAAATAGTGACATGATGTGTAAGTAAGTTTGAAGTGATTTGGGCTTGAGTCAACTCCTCAAAGGGAATAGAATAAACTCCGTGCTTGCTTTCAAACAATATCCATGCTTGATTATCAGTCACAGCGCATATTGATATTTTGGCGAGCTCCCAAGTTGTCCATTTCAGTCCACTATATCGTTGGTATGGCATTTCACTCTGCACTCAAACTATTACAATTTTCTTACTTGGTAAACTGTCTACATACCGGAAAAGTCAGGTGAACAACTCTGTTTGTCTTCTTTTTCGCTTTCACGGAGTTCACTTTTCGGACACTACCAACTGCGCGCAATGTTGGTGCCTTGTATATGGCCAAGTCACTCGGAGATTTTTTGATATCGGTTGTGACTACGGTTTTAAACGCCTGAGACACTTGTCGCGTTGTTCGCCTTAGAGTAACCAGAAACTTTCTTGCTGACTTGCGCTCAATCCACAAACTCCACGCCTTGCTTCCAAAATAGGTAAGCAATGTAATCGTAGCTAACGCCCAGATAAGCATGGCTTCTCGCATCTCATGAGTACTTGAAACAGAATCGCTAACGTCTGCGGCATAAAAGAGACCAAATATTGTGATATAGGAGGTTGCCAACATTGTGAATACTGCTGACTCATTGTAATCGACTCGCACTCTTCTCGTGAAGAAGGCAAGAGCAAGAAGGACAATGGACAGAAGTACGTTTACAACAAGAATTGTTGCTATGGCTGTAAGTTTTAACTTCCTCCGCCCAGAAACGCAAGCGATAGCTCTTTCACTCTCATTCAAGATTATTAAAGTTGGTGAACTGCGAGATTGTACATCCCAATAGACCACTTGAGCAATTTCAATGAAGATAATTACACCCATAATTAAAAAGAGAACCCAATTCCTGACCACTGCAGGAACATTAACATACGACCTCAAGTAGGTTATCGCAGTTTTGGCTATAAATGAGCTAGGATTGGAAGTTAAATTCAATTAAATATTGGGCCACAATTACCCAAACATTAAGCCCAGCCCAAGTACAGGGAGGACAACTTTAGCAATGCATGAAAATCGTGTTGGGGTATTTAAATAGTAAAACATCGATGCATAGAGAAAACACGATCCAGAAGTGGCCAAACAATTGAGATAAACGTTCGACTTTTTGATGATAGTTCTCTTGCGAAACCAGTAGTTGAAAAGAAAACATGTTAAACAAAGCGCAAGCCCGACACATGAAAAAAATGTTAAGAGTATTCCACGCTTCTCTAGTTGAGGAATCAGCACAACATCGTTCCACGTCCTTGAACCATCAACAGGCCACGCAGTCGCATCTGAAACGAGATATTAGCCACTTTGCCTGTAAAAATGCAACCAAATAACATACTGCCATATAGTGTTGTCGAATTTTCATAGTATGTGGAACTTCCATCTTGGCCAGTGGTTAAGAAAATGTTTCCAACAGGATCTCCATTCACATCCAAACGCTTAACACTTATCCAATAGTATGCTATTTCTGAGGATCCCACGTCATTTATTATTAGAGGCATATTCCCGATCCCTTGGTAACCGCTTCTTTGCCAAAGCGGAATGTTCAGCTTCTGTTGCAGTTTCCTTGAAGATAGCATTTCAGGAGTCAAAGAGCTATTTTCACGGAGTAGTTTGTCGAATCCTGATGCTAGAGTCATGATGCAATCGAACGCTCCTTCCATGTATGCTTTTGGTGGGTGGTATGCCAAAAAGTCTGTCATAATATCCAAGTTTAAGTTTGCAACACTCATTTGTTTAACAACCGGCCAATTCGCGCGCATTGACTTTGCCAAGTGGTGGTACGTTGGTGGATAGTCAGAACCATTCCAGTTTAATAGCGGCGCTCCGTACAACCACACAAAGCCCTGCTACCTCATTATAAGGACTTTGAGGAAGTTTTAAATCTATTATTAGGATCAGCAAGGGCGAGCGAGAAAGTTTGACATACAGTCCAGGGCTGAACTGTAGTATGGAGTATTTCCACTAATCCAAACATGCCGTCGGCTAACCAGGCCACTTTTAAGTCCTGTGAAATACAACTCTCCCAAGAAAGCTCGGTTTGTTGTTGTCACAAGTATGTACCTGTTGCTTGTCGGTTCAATGCTGCTTTGATTGGAAAAGAAAGACGTATCACATACCGAGCATCGTATTTTTGTAAAAGACCAACATTGTAAGCAGAATCTGTTGAATAAGATAAAACCACTACTTCAATGTCATTACTGGTCAGTTCCCGCACGGTATCAGTCAGATTCCTCTCTCCCGCGACTACTCGCATCCGAAATAATACCAATTCTAGAAACTTTACGCGCCATCAAGAATTTCAATATATGCTTTCCATATCCTCGACCGGAAGATCGCGTGCGAAAGAAAGATTTGAAATTCGTTTTGCTGTCTACTCGTTCAGTGTTGCAAATTATACCACACATTGGAATCTAAGATCCCCCCAGTATTTAAACAATCAATCTTTCAAAAACAAAATGAATGAGCTCACATTATAGTATGAATAGATCTGTGCGCCAATAAAGAGCTGTTGCACCTTCCAGTCACCAATAACCGCAATAACATCTTACGCCAAATTAGTTTTGCGGACCCAACTCGACTCTAAAAAATACCTTGATTTTCTTTGCTCTGTGATATATTCAAGGCGACCATGGATGCAAACCCTAAGGATCCCGTGGCGCCATTTTTTTCTGTTGGATCATTGATGGTGAATCTTCGGAGCTTCAGAGTTGTATTTGGGAGAATCGACGCATTGGCATTAATCATCTGAACTGCTTGCTCAATAATAATGTCGTCATATATCTGCCAGCCAGGGGTCATGTAGGGATCAAGTTTGAGCTGGGACATATCCTCAAATCCTTGAGCAGAATAAGTTCCCAGAAGACCTATCACGACCGAGCTAGCTTCTTTTCCTGCAGCTGCTGGAATTAATCCATTCACTACAGCAGGGATCAGAGTCAGGAGCAGGATGGCCCAATTCAAAAGCATGCCCGTGGCGGAAAATCTCATTGTCGCGTTTATCTCCTGTGCAAAGTGATAAACTTGGCACGAAAATACTGGCAATTCTCGATCGAGCTATTTATTCAAATCCTCTGCGAATATGAAAGAAAGTTGAGACTCCGGAAATAAGTTGATGTAACATATCTATTTTTCACAGAATGAAAGTTGAAAAGGGAAGAATAAAGAGATCAAATAGAGCTATGAGCAGTGTACAAGCTGGCAAAAATGGATCCATTCTGTTCCAGCAAAACTCGGGGGGAATCAAATTCGGCAACATTTCCTTGGTCCATAACCAACACCTTGTCAAAATCATCCAACACGCTTGCTTGCAAACGATGCAAAACGGAAACAATAGTCGTTCCAACGAATTGTTCTTTGATCACCTTCCGGAGAGTCGTTTCGGTTTCTGGGTCAACGGAAGACGTTGCTTCGTCCATGAGGATAATCTTTGGCTTCAGCAACAGAATACGCGCAAAGTACAAGAGCTGCCTTTGTCCAAGTGACAAGTTGCTGCCACCGTTCGTAATCGGAGTGTCAAGCTTTTGTTCCAAGTTTGCGACAAACTTCTTCATGCCAACGTTCTCAAGAGTGTTCCACAATTCTTCGTCTGTGAAAGAAGAGTCGCGATCAAGAGTTGAACGAAGAGTTCCCGAGAACAAGTAGATGTCCTGGGGGATAACTTCCATGGTTTGGCGGAGGGTTTGAAGACCAACACTGTTGATATCTGAAACAAATCCTTAAATCAGCACACGCAAAAGATGGCTTTGTCGCTATGTCTTACCCTTTCCATCGACGGTGACTTCTCCAGTCTTGTCAACAAAACGCAGTAACACTCCCAAGAGAGTACTCTTTCCAGAACCAGTTCTTCCAACCACGCAAACTTTCTCTCCGGATTTAATTTCCACTGATACCTCCTTCAACACTGGCGTCTCTGGTTTCGACTTGTAGAACGCGCTCACTTTGTTGAATGCAATGGTGCCGCTTGTTGGCCACGAATCTGGAGATGGGTCCTCAGGCAGACGTTGAGTTCCCTCAACTGGAAGACGCTCGGCATACTCCACAAGACGTTCAACGCAAACCATCTGCCAAAAAAGAAAACGACTTTCAGTAAATATCTCAAAACCAAGCTGGAAAAACTATAAAAACCTCCGTTTCCATATTGGCAGCACTTTGCAGAATCAAATTCATGAGCGATGTCATGGCGTTGGTGTAAATCAGAGCAATACCAATGCTACTTGGGGAAACAAAGGACGAGTTTGTAGCGAGACATGACAAGACAAAAATCAAGACTCCAGAAAGAAGTTCTAGACGCAGCAAGACCCAAAGTTCTGATATACATTGAAAACCGCAATTAGGTTATAAAAATAACGCTCAAAACAGCAATCAACATACCAGCCCCCATCTTGAAAAACAGAGGACTGTTGCTGAAATCAAGAAGTTCGTTTGTAACTTCAGCAAAGTAGGCATCTTTCTTGTAAGCGAGAATGGTGGAAACGCCTTCCAAAGATTCCGCGACGTGAGCGTAGAGTGGAGATCGTTGGACGGATTCAAGACGCTTCAATTGACGCATTGCACTATGGAATTAAAACTTCGAATGAACACTTTATCTCGAATAGTTCAACACTGCAAGAACAAACCTTCTGTAGTAGCGAAGAACGTATAGGTACAATGCACCAAGTGGAATAACACCAACTGCAAATAAAAAATAAGAAATCTTCGAAACCAATACCAATCCACGTACTCAGCAGGTAAGGCGCGTTGATTGCCAAAATAACCAAAATTGCAAACATTCCACCAATTCCCGCAAGAAACTGGAACACTTGAGGAAGCAGGCGCTGGTCAATAGCAGACATATCCTTGGTGAATCTGTTCATGATACGACCAATTTGTTGGCTTTCGAACCACCACATTGGAGCATTCAAAACACCAGAGACGGCAGATTCGTGGAATACTCGCGTAGATCTCATAATTGCCCAATGAACAGTCAAGTTCAGAACAACTGGCCCAACGGTTGTTAGAATCAAACAAAGATAACTCCAAAAAGGCTTTGAACTCACGCAACAGAACGTTTCCAATCCAAATAAGGATGTTGTACCATCGCGTCCAGAAGTAAACATCGTGGCTCTCTCCCAGCAACATATCTTGAGTCCACCAAGTCAACCACTGGTTTTGAAGGACGCCACAAGCTTGTTGCAAAATAATCACAATAACCAAAACTGCGATCATACCCCAACCACCACCAGCTTGAATATAGGCACGGTAAGTCTCCCACTTAACATTTCCGCTTTCCATTTCTTCAGCAACAATGACACTGTCTGGGTCTGCCGCCTGGGTAACCTCTTTGACGCTCTTGGCGTTGCTTGTGACGGGTTTGTCTGATCTCACAAGAGCTCCAGTCTTTTGGGAATCGACAGTGGAAACAAAATCGGTGAATTCTTGCAGCTTGGACAGTTCCGCATGCGTTCCCTGAGAAATCTCTCCAGATTCGTGGATGAAAACAATGTGGTCGGTTTCCTTCAAAATGTCGTGGTTGTGGGTCGCCAAGATGATTGTCTTGCCCTTCAGAACCGTCTTGAAACATTCGGTGAAAACAGCACGTCCGACTTTGGCGTCCAGCGAAGAGAGAGGGTCATCCAAGAGATAGATATCGGCTTCGCTGTAGACCGCTCGTGCCAAAGCAATACGAGTTTTTTGACCACCACTCACACTTGTTCCCTTTTCACCCAAGACAGTCTTGATTCCCGCAGACATGATGGCCAGGTCAGACTGGAGAGACGTACAAGCAACGGCGCGTTGGAGCTTTTCTTCATCAAGGGGAAGACCAAAAGTAACGTTGTCTTCAACTGTGCCTGTACGGATCCAAGGCTGCTGGGTACAGTACGCGATAGATCCTTGAGCAGAAATCTTGCACAAATAAACATAGGCCAGTTTAGGGGCGTCCAACGGATCACAATCAAAACGCTCACCTTTCCGTGGCTCTTTTCGAGGTCTCCCAAAATGGCACTCAACAGCGATGATTTACCGCTTCCGACTTGTCCAACAACAGCTACAAACGTTCCCTTTTCAACTTTCAAGTTCAAGTTCACGAGAACATTTCTTGGAGGAGCTGCAGGCGCGACTTGCTTAGATTCTTCTTCATTCGCCGCAACAGCGGCGAGTTCCACGTCTTCTTCGGTGACCTTCTTTCTGCCTCTCTTTGGTTGCTTCTTTGGCTTTTTGGGTTCTTCCTTCTTTTCTTCGACGGTTGCGGGCCAGTTGAATGTGGCGTTGTCAATATTGATGGCCAAGTTTTCTGATTCTTCGGCAGGGATAGTATCGCGATCTGGAGCAATCAAGAAATTGTAGATACGTTTCCAAGACACCATTGCGCTGATGACAGAGCTAAAAAAACATCAAAATAAAATGAACTTAGTGTTGAGTTCCCCTTTTGTTTTGGTGCAAAAAAAAAAGCAACATACTTCAACGTTTGCGGAAGTTGAATCAATGGAGTGACAACCATTCCAAACAATGCCGCTGCCGGGAAAATAAGCCCGGCCGTCACTTTGTTGAGTCGAACAGCATACAAGGTGAATGTAGCGACTTGCGGGAGAGCGTTGGCAAGTTGTCCAATGACGACAAAGGAAACAACTCCGTACAGAAATCGACCCAACCAATGCAGCTGTTCAAGTCTCACCGTGTTGATTTTGGTTTTGAATTCAGTGTCCAAAGAACGGATCTTGATGAGTCGAATACCTGGTGTGTCAATTTGAGGCTTGTGAGCAAAGAAAAAAATTTGCCAGATAATAATGCGTCAAGCACCCCCGCCCGCCAACTTACCGTCGAGTGCTTCACGAATCAGTTTGACACGAGTATCGTTGGCAACAATCATTTTCGGCAGCGATGAAATGATGAGAAGAGGGACAGTGACACCCAAAAGGGCAAACGACGCAAACAAGGCTCCAACACCAGCTCCAATAGAGGAACCAAGAAGGTAAGCCAAGAGTCCAATGGCCACAGCGATTTGTGCAGGAAGACCCCAAAGTTGGTGAACCTGCTCCGAAGCCAGCGAAACAGACTCCGAGTCCACATTAACCAAGTTCAAAACGTAACCTTTGGAGAATTCGTTTGCCTTGGAGCTAGAGATGGTCAACGACTTTTTAACAATCGCATTGATCAAGACAGTACGGACGTTGAAAGCGACCCGTTTCATAATCATGTCGTGGAGCCTTCCAAAGACGGTGGATCCGACTTTCAAGCCGAGGAGCAAGAACCCGAGCGCAACGGAAGACTTTGTGATTAACGGGAATCCACTGAATTTGTCGGCATAGTCTGCGAGAGGCACATTGTCCCATTGTCCTGGGGCGAGTTCGTCGACTGTGCTCTTGAAGGCAGCCAGGTCAATTACTTGCTGCAGCACTAACGGGATTCCACACAGGCAAGCAATACTGAGGAGAAACACAAAGCCACTGATCAACCTGTATATGATAGGAAAAAGAGGAAATGCGGGGTTGAGATTTAATTGAGGTCCAATTCAATCAATGAAAGGGTCGCACCAGTGAAGCATAACATGACCAAGCATGGCACTGAACATGGTGGGCGGTTTTCCTTCCTTCTTGTCTTCATAGAGATGGTACTTTTGAAGGAAGACTTGTGTCCAGTCCGGAGTACTTGCCGCCAGATCTTGTTTCTTGAGCAACGGCAGGTCAGAGCCCTCCAAATCCTTCTTGACGGACAACATAACCAGCCGAGTCATCCAAGATATCGATACAAAAGACCATGGGTCCATACGGACTGTGCCAGTCTGCTGCATCTTGGGTTTAATTTTTTTGGTAGGAAACTGGCAGACTTGCAAATTTTTTTTATAAGCGCTTGCATCAGAGCGCCAGCGCTTTCACGTGACTTTCATTCTTCGTGGGATGCCTTTTAATTCACACAACCACGTCAGCAACCAAACCAAATAAAATGCACATGCAGGGGTTGTGCGCCAACAGAGAAAGCGTGGGAAATGAAGGTTGGAGCGGCGCTTGCTGCAAGAGCCTACATTCATCCACAAGACAACAAAGCGCGCAAGATAGATACTATAATGATAAACTGTTTTGGTATTTTATTTGCAGTCTTTATGCTTTCCCCTTTGATAACATAGATAAGTGAGTCACACCGACTCTCATTGCGAACACTTGATGCAGTGTCTGACTTTGCACTCGATGCAGAAATCCAGGTGGTGGCAGCAGTTGTGGCAGTAAGTCAGGGCGCACGTGGGACACGCCAGCCAGTGGGCGTCGTCGGCCTTGGAGTGCGGCGGCGGCGCGCGATCATCGGCGCACACCGGCGTCAGCGGCAGAACGGCGCCGCGACACGCGGAACATTTCCAGTCGCCGCACTGTGCGCACGTGAGTCCGGCGGCGGAACACGCGCCGCAAACAACGGCGCAGCACGACTCGGACGAGCACTGGCGGACGGCTTGTGCGCCACTATTGGTGCACTGCGGACACACGCGGACGCTGCATGCGCTGCACGTGAGTCCTTCGGCTGCGGGTGGGAGTGTTGCGCGGCAGGCGGGGCAGCAGGTTTGATCGAGAGCTGTCATTTGGTTTTATGGGTCTTCGCTGATTTAAATTCAGAAAATGAACACAAAGACTCTCTTTTCCACCGATGATCCTGACTATGTGGCCTTTCAGTATGGTGCGCCAGGAAAGGACTTGATGCCCAGTGCCGTTATGACGGCGGCATCGAACGCCTTCTGGTCCGACATTGACCAAAACTACACATTTATGCAATACGGGTACCATCACTGCACTCAAAGGAGCCACACTTAATAACCCATAAAAAACACACACAAGACCTGCACTAGGAGACACAGAATTCCTCAAGCAACTACAAGAATTCCTTGCAAAAGAATACAAAGACCCGTCCATCCGTCAAGACTGTCTCGCCATCACAGCCGGCGCGTCGCAGTCCTTCTCCAATATCATCTCGCTATTCACAACGCATGAAACCAAAATCATTATCGAAAACCCTACCTACTTTTTGGCGCTTAAAGTGTTGGAGGATCATGGATTCAAGGCTCAAGAATTTGTTAGCATCCCCACCGATCACGACGGTCTCAATGTGGATCAGTTGGAGGCTTTTTTCCTTTCAGACTCGAGCCGCTGTAATGATGATGTTGCGCAGGGCGATGCACACAGGTTCAAGTACTTAATGTACCTTGTGCCAACGTACTCAAATCCAACTGGCCGAACGACAAGCCTTGAAAGACGTCGAAAACTTGTGACGTTGGCGCGAAAGCATAACGTCCTGGTTGTCTGCGATGATGTCTATAATCTCCTTCCCTTATCCACGGCTGCAGAATCATCACAACCGCCACGCCTTGTTTCTCTGGATCTATCGGAAACTTTGAATAATCCTCGTGGATCATCTGATTTTGGAAACGTGATCAGCAACAACTCGTTCTCGAAAATCATGGCTCCAGGAATGCGACTTGGATGGATTGAGGGGAGTCCCCATATGATGTCCTTCTTGAGTAAAAGTGGGATAATGAATTCAGGGGGAAGTCCAAATCATATTGTCAGTGGTTTGGTCTTGAATGCGATGCGGTTGGGTGGATTGAAGAATCACTTGGAGATGTTGAAACAAGTGTATGCTGAACGGATGAATTCCATGTGTGACTATTTGGCCAAGAATTTCCCGGCTTGTGTTGAGTTTGAGAGGCCGGAAGGTGGATTCTTCATCTGGGTGATCCTTCCAAAGGGTCATGACGCCTTTGAGATTCAAGAAGCAAATCAAGGGAGGAATAATGGATTGTATCGTGGAAAGAAGGTGACTGGAGTGAAAATGTCATATGCTCCAGGGAGACTGTTTACGGTGGATCCAAAAGGGGAGAATGCTAATTGCTTGAGATTGACGTTTGCATTTTATGAAAGGGAAAAGTTGCTTGATGGGTGCGCGAGGCTGTGTTCTTTATTGAAGCAAGTATTGTAGAATGAATGTCACTCTTGATTGAAGATGTCGTTGAAGAAGTCGTCCATTTCTTCATCCTTTGATTTTTCTGTTTCCAGAGTTTGCGGAGCTCCCCATATCTGAGCCGCCAGACTCGCTGCTGGCGCCGACGTTGATGCAGTCGAGGGTTCTTGAACAGATTCCCCACCATCTGATTCTTCCGATGAGTCTTTATCAGCAGCATCATCGTCATCTCCATCATGTCTCTTTTTCTTTGACGAGTTACGCGACTTTTTCTTTTTCGTTTCGTCATCTGAAGCAGAGTCGCTTTGAGCAGAGGAACGCTTCTTCTTTGACTTTTTGTCCTTCCGTTTTCGTTTCAGCTCCACCGCCTCCTTTTCTCTTTCCGCTACTGCTTCTTGCTCCTTCTCTTTCATTTTCTTGTAGTTGAGCATATAAGAGCATTCAGGACACAATCGAATCTTGACCAAAGCATTCTTATGTTCCCCACCCTCTCTGTAAGCAAAATTGACTTCCCATGACCGTAAATCAGGTTGATGATTCTTTTTTCCAGACGGATGTACAAAATTTGCGGCAGGATTTGAAGGCATGTACGGCTCACGATGTGTGCATTTCAAGTTGGCACACGTGAATTGACCAATCCCACCAACAACTTCTCGTTTGGTTCGCCATCGGAGAGCTACTTTGCCTTCCTTGTAGCGCGAGAGATCTGTGATTGCGAACTCTTTGAAGAGTTTGTCGTAGTATTTCTTTGCGATTCGGTGTTCCCAAGTGGATGAGGAGTTTGAGTCTTCGCGTAAGAATCTGGAGAAGTCGAAAAACATGGAATTAGAGGCAGGGAAAGAAACAAAGGCAGATAAATTATATAGAGTATCGCAGCTGGTGGTTTTGTTTGAGTATATCGACTTCTGAGACTGCGGGCCTTTGGGGCTGCTGATGCTGTTGACTGTCTCCGTAAAACTTTGTGTATTCATTGACAAACTTGATGTGCTTCTCATACGCATTGAGACCCGATAGCTCCTGGCGAAACACTGACGACTGCTTGGAGACAGTGGGCAGCTTGAGATACGTTGACTGCATTTATTTTTCAACTTCTGCAAATCGAAAAACAACATCGCAAATGGAAACCCGTCTCAGCATCGGCCGGTCCTTGTCGCAGTCGCTGTCGCCGTCGCTCGCGGGCCTCGGACGCAGCGCCAGCGCCAGCGCCACGCAGACGGCGGCCAAGTCAACAGCGGCGCGCCTGCCGCTGCCGCCGCTGCGCCGCAACACGGCCAAGTTCGGCGCGAGCGGAAACAAGCCGCTGGTGCTCGCCGTCGGCGCCGCCGCCGCGTGGCCGGCGGCGCTGAAGCGGCCGGCGGGCGTGGCTTCGGCTGTGGCTTCGAATGTGTCTCCGGGTCCTTCGAGCCCTGCCGTGCCTCCCGCCGCCGCCGCCGCGCCAGCGGCAACCATCGTCAGCGCATCGGTCCCGCGCGGAAAACGCAGCAGCGACGGAGGAAGCAGCCCACCTGCCGTGCTTGCGCTCGCAATCCCGGCGCTGGTGCTCTTTGCTGCGGCCGCAAAGGCGCTGCTCGACGCGCAGGACTCCATTGCCGTCGACGGCGTCGTCTACAGCAAATCAGACATTGTCATGCTCGAGCAGCACTGCGCCGCCATGGACGCTGACATCAAGGCTTTCATGCAGCTCATGGCGAAGCCAGAGACGCAACGCCCAAAGAAGAAGGCCGGCGCGCCAAAGAAGAAGAAGCAATCTGCCGCTGAGTCTGCTCCGACTGCGGTGCTTACTGCCGCTTCGCAGTGGACGACGGAGCAAGTTTCTCGTGTCGTTGATATGTTCAGATTGCCATCGTTGCTGTCGTTGAAGCAACAACAAGAGACTTCCGACGCCGTTTTTATTAGAGCTATTTCACCCCTGAACCTCGATTTGGCTTCAAGAAATCTGTTGGTTGAAGTGCTATCTGATAGGGTAAGGAATCCTCTAAATTGGACATTTTTGTGGGCTTGTGAGTGATTCGATTCGCTGGTATTAATAATACAAAAAC
Source organism: Obelidium mucronatum (assembly GCA_025765595.1). NCBI lineage: Eukaryota > Fungi > Chytridiomycota > Chytridiomycetes > Chytridiales > Chytriomycetaceae > Obelidium > Obelidium mucronatum. Next base: position 40,284 of record JAIVFH010000184.1, on the reverse strand, counting down.
AAACAAACACACACACAGGAGATTACCGTCAATCATTTGTCAGGCTTAATGCAACTGATCAACACTCTCGTCTCCACTATTCAATCTCTTGTCTCTACAGCATCAAAAACCATCCTCCCTGACTCTTTGAGAGAGGAACTCAAGTTCCTCCGCAGCTACGTCCGTTTCTGTGTTGAATCGGGTGAAGCGCATACCCTCCCGTACCTATTCCCCAACGAATACCAAGTCAACTCGTTTGCAACCTCGGAAATCACGTCCATCAACGTGAGCAGTACTGTCCTCCTCCTCCGTGCGATTGCTCGTGTTTCAGCCAAGGCCGCCGTTTTTCTCTCTACTACTTCTACTTTGTCTGCGGCAGACACAAACCGAATGACGAGAAGTTATACAACGTCCAGTTTGCTTTCCAAATCGAGAATCGAAAGAAACGCGACAAAATCAACGTCAACGACCGCAGCAGCAGCAGCAACGAGTCCACCACCGACTTCGCCATATGGTTTGATTTACGGTCCTCCAAGTGGGTTCCAGAACGGCTTGTTGGCGCATAAACGGGCGCTGGGTGTCCCCGAACCAACTTCTTTTGTTGGAGTGACTCCGGAGCTGTTGATTATGGAGGGTGGGGATGTGAGTATTGATGTGACAGCCATGACGGACGTGATGGGAACACGTACTGCTGCTGCTGCTACTGCTACTACTACTGCAAGTGAAAGTGATTTGGCGACTGAGGAGGAAGAAGGGCAGCTTAGTTTCATGGATTTGGATTTGGATGTGGAGGAAGCCCAGTTGTGGGGCACAAGTGATGTTTCTTTGGTTGGTCCTCCGGAGAGTACTACTAGTGGAGGAAGTGAAAATGGGGATGAGGGGAGTGAAGCTGGGACTGTTGTTGGGTGGGTTGCGGCTGGGGAGTCCAGAACTCGTCGTTGGAGTGGAGAAAAGGAGAAGGATGTCGAAAGTGGAGAGGAGGAGGAGGAAGAAGAGGGTGAAGGACGTCGCCAGAGTAGTGAGACACTAGGTGATTCATCTGTAGACGCTGAATGGGAGGCTTTTAGAGTTAGAGAGATTGGTATCCCAGAGAATATTTTGCGCTTGGAGTTTGAAGCTTTGATGTTGGCGCGGGAGCAAGGGAAGGATTCAGAAAAGGAAGATGAGTTGAGCATGTGGTGAATGGGGGCGGAAAGAGATTTTTTTGTTAAATGTGAATGGTGGGATTCTAAGATTACGGAAAGTGGGATGTGTTGAACGGTTTTTATTGTTTCTGCGGAACTTCTATGATATGCAGTGTGCTGGGTGTTCGTTGTTTGGTTGGTTGGTTGTGTACCGAGTTGCTCCTTTTTTTTCCTTTGCAAGTTCTGATTACTGCAGTGCTGGATTGATATTTAGAAATCTCCAGTTTCTATCTTTATGAATACATCAAAATAAACCACACTGTTCTCACAAATGTGCTAACAATTTTTCCGGCAGTCAATGTGCTGGAGGCAGCACACAGACTCATTTTCGACCAAAAAAGGCAGTCACAGCACACAAGTACACTCAACTCGCCACCACCGCCGCCAGCGCCATCACAACGCCACCAATGAGTCTCGAAACCGCTGCCACCACCGTTTCCATCGCATCCGTCGAAGTATGGCTTGCTGCAACTCCCAATGCCAACGGTTTGTTCTTCGAAAAACTCCAACAGTACCTGAAGGGCTGTAAACTGCCCCAGGACAAGTTCAATGCGCTTGTTCAAGCACTTTATTATACTCAGAGCCAGTTTGTGAGTTGCGCATTGTTGCCGTTTCATTGTTTTAATCACATTAACGCAGGTCCCTGACAAGATTGGCGAGTATGAACTTGAAGCACATGCTTGAGCGGCTGTTTGTGCCACCTAATGCGTTGGTTACGCAGCGTTGGTTACGCAAAAGCCAGTTCCAAATCCAACACTGAACCATGACTGGTTTCCGCTTCAACCCAGCGAATACACGGCTTGTTTTCGTGTGTATGCGCATGATCCTGCTTCACTCTACCATTATCATTGCTTTGTCTTTGCGTGGTTGCGGAAAACCTATTCGAACACAAGGGCTAGGGCGATGTGAGGTGAGTTCAATATTGCTGTTCAATCCTTGCCAAGAACTCAAACACCAATTCCACTCTGTTAGACTCGTTCAAGATTGGTCCAGCAAGTTCTATTTGATGTCTCAACGCTACAAAATTGTTAGCAATCGCGAGAACCGGGCCACTTGCGTGGATTTTATCAGGAATTCAAAGAAAACCGCGGAAAGGATCAGGTCACAATTACCTATAGTGCCGCCAGCTCCGTGGGACTTCCGGCATCTTACTGCCGATCAACGAGATGGTACTTGTATGCTACAAGTGTTATGTTGTACTTACATTTATAACTTTCGATAGATCTCCCTTTTCGACTCATAGGTGCTTCAACAGCCGTTGACACCGATTTCTACAATGCTGTCATGAAGTTTGGAAATTCTGTTCCGTTTCGGAACATTGAGGTCAACTATCGCGGTATTTTCCGTTTATTTTCAATTATCGCAGTATCTTCCGTTTATTTAGAGTTTTTTTTTTAAAATCATGGCTCACCAGAGCTCCAGGAAGAAGAGATCATGCGTAAAGCGGTTAAGCAAAGCGCTTTTAGAGTTGGAATCGAAAGAGGCACCACACTTATTGGATCTGATGGGTTGAATGTGTGTTCCTTATCATTTGTCTTTGTTTACAAATTCTAACAACTGTGCTTTGGATAGTTCCAAGGGTTCAAAGTCGCCATTTGTGGACTCTACTCAATTGATGTCAATCAATACCTTCTCGCTGATGTTCGTGAAACCCGTGATGCTCAAGGAAATGGTACTTTTGGACTCAATCAAGACTGTACTTTCGAAACACATGATGTTGGACGAAAGCGTTCAAAAGTGCCAAGAGCTTGACCGTTAATGAGCACCAGACTGTTTTTAAAACAGTGTTCACTGTCTGTGCCTCCGACAGCCGGTCTGTTCAAGGAAAGAAGTCTTTGGAAGAATCAACAGCTGCTTTGCGCTTTGTTGACCGGCGCCATTTGGAAACTTGGTTGACTTTCAGCTTCAATAACTGCAGCTCCAACTCCAAAAACGCCCCCAAACGCTTCCCGCCAATCACCTCAAGCCAGGACTATTACACCAGTTTCGGATTCGCTCAAGGCAACACCACCGTCGAAAAAGCGACAACTTCCCATACTTGGAGCTCCCAGTTTTTACGCAATCCCTCTGAGTTCAATTTCAAGAATATAGCTTCAAAACATCGGAAAATCGAAGCTTTCAACATTGCCATGACGCAAACATCTGCAATTAAATTTGTGCCAACAGCAGCAATGCGTAGTTTCATGGATTCTGCAACAAATGGTATCTGAATTGAAACCGCAATGGCATAAATCTACCCCAGCGAAGGTGCAAGAGATACTCAAAGAATCTGTTGCAAATAGTAGCGTACCGCTCCCGAATCCTTTCGCCGTTGTTGCTTAAGGTCAAGTTTCCGAATCTATGACCGAAATTACGGCTGCTGTTCCAGTTCCCATTTTGAAATCGGTTCCAGCGCGATGCAGACTACCAAAAGGAAAGCAATCAGAGGCAGCAAGCTGTCATTGTTGCCATCTTCCGAAAAATGGATCTGGCCATCCAAAGGCACATTGTCGCGATGGTTTCCATAGTTTGTTCAAGACTGTAAAGTACTTTGCTGCCGGCAATGTTCTCAATCAACATAGTGGCCATACTTTCGTTCATCCCAATGGCAGTTCCATTCCTTGTTTTAGTTCTAGTAAACAAGTTTAAATAAAGAAAAATGTTCAATAGAAGACGGTACTATTTGAAATTGGGCGTATCCTTCAACTGGCCTGTGTTGTTCAAAAACGCGGAGTCAGTGGAGCTTCCGCAGAGTCCACGTTGATGCCATTCTACAAAGTCATTAGAAAACAAATAAAGATAGCCTTTGCGGTGGAGATTGTTTTATTTTCATCTGGTTGACTGTGTTATTAGCCTCAGAAACCCAATAAAAAAAGTTTCTAACCACTCAAAATCGACGCCTGAAACTTTCAGAAATCAATCGATAATATATTTCAATGAGTAGCTGAAAGTTTGAGAGTTGTAGCTTTAACTATTCCGTGTGAGGAGCGTGATGTTTGATATACACAGTTGATCATGTCCATAAATATTGGTCCCAGAACGCTAATACTGCGGCAGTCAACTCTTTTGATGGTATATAAATAACTGGTAAGATTTGTTTTAGCTGTATTGATGTTGCCGTTGATTGGCTATCTTACTTCAACAGTCAACCAACAAGACTCTCATCGAAGTATTGAGACAACTAAAGTGAGAAAACAAAACGCCAGATCGTGATTTTATATGTTATAATAAGTCATTAATGTAAGGATTGGACAATTATTATCACCGTCTCAAGCAGAACGTGGGAGAATAGTCTTCAAGTTGGGCTCAGTGCCCCTTTTGAGTGACTTACAATCGCAACCCAACAAGGCAACAGTCAGTATTGCAATATTATCAGTACTTATCATCTGTTTGAGCGCGTAACTTAGCCGGAAACGGTTTTTTAGACAGGTATTCCCTGGGGTTTCGGATAATATGAGACAAGGGATTTACAAAGGACAGCGGATTGCAAAAAACAAACAAAGGCCTATTTTGCTATCACCCTGGTGGTTAATATACGCTTTTGTTCTTTTGTAGTCTTTTCGGTGGTTTCTTATCTGTTTCCGGAAGACGGTGGAAAGGAAAAAGTAAAAAAGATTCAAAAAACAACATCCGCTCGCCAGCCACCCATCACCAATGAGCCACCCAAGGCCCCAATGGGTTCCCATACGGGCCTCAAATCGCTTCCGCTTGTTCCGGTTTGTTTTATTTTAAATTCTGTTTCACTCCCTCCTCCCCCAAATAATTATGTTTCACTTGCCTTCCATAAATTCATTCTGCCTCTTATCACACAGGGTGGCTCTCATAAAGACGTCACTCTTGCTTCTCTGCTGAAGTCGGTATGGTCGATGTTGGCAGGTGCGTGGAACTGTTTTTCGTTTTTCACTTCCCAAATCCAACACCCACCCCCCTCACTCTTTCCGCTGCAGCACCTCTCTTGATAAGTTCCTTACGTTATACGGCTGCGGCGGCGAAGCCTTGAGCAGCGCGCTGCGCTGGTTCTGTTCAAATCTTTCGAGGCAAGCCACTCTTGCCAACAGCAGCAGGACTTTGTCGAGGACTGTGCCGCGTTGAAGGAATTCCACATCGCCGCAGTGTTTAAGGAAGTCGAATCTGGGGCCAAGGCGGATCGCTGCAGCTGGAGGCTGCCTTGAAACATACGGCGTCTATTTCCGGACTAGTTGCTTACAAGGTCGACTGGTTCTCTCGCGACAGCGGCTTCACCAAAGTGGTTCTTGTTTGGCGGAGCTCCGGCTACAAGTTCTACATCTTGGGAGCGGAGCCCAATGTCTTCTTTGCTCCAAGTCAGTCTGAGGTTAGCGTTTCAGTATTTTACGTTCGGACATCACTAAATTTGATTGATTTAAGGTAAATCCGCAACTGGCTATCCAACTTTTCAATGCTAGTGGACTGTAGCCGGGCTGGAAAGGGATTTAGACAGTGACTGTGGTCTGGAAGGGGTCAGGGTCAGTCGGGTGCTCTTGAAGTGTTGGGTCAGGTTGGGTCAGGTTGGGTCGAGAGGGTCTGGAAGGGGTCGGGACCAATTTGGAGGTGAGGTATAATTTGGTCAGTATATATTTTGGTTTTGGTTGGGATTGAATAAAGGATTGGTTAGGAAATGGATGTTTTCGACCAAATTTGACCAAAAAATCAATTTTGGTAGGGCCTGCGGCCAGCAGCACAAATTTGACCAAATTCGCAAATAAACTCATCACCAAATTAGAAAACAAATACAAAAAAGCAAGACACAGGCTCAATGCAAACCCCACCGATATTCCGCTGCCCCAATGAGATCCGCCACGCCATTCTCTTCTATCTCCCCATCGACCCAATGATCTTGAGAACCGTAATATTCGCCTCAAAGTCACTGTTTGCACAACTCCTCCACAACAACACGAAATTCGCACGCCTACACATTCTGTTCCAATACTCGACATTCCAGCCCACATGCACAGACCTATGGGAATACCTTGACACCGAACAACTACGTGGCGACAAATGGCTCGCCCTCCCCTTCAGCTACAAGGTATCACTCTACCGACAAATCCTAAGCGAACCCAACTGGAAACAAGTGTTCCAAGTAACAGACCTAACCTTAAACCTCATGTGTTACTCGCGATGGCGAATGCCCAACGAAACAGCGCTGCGCATCATCAACCAACTCCTCTCCGAAGGCTTCCCGATTCAATCCCAGGAAAACAGGGCGTTCCGATGGGCAGCGCGGACAGGGTATTATGAAGTTGTGAAACTGCTGATTGGGCATCCGGATGTAGATCCGACGGATCAAAAGCACTATGCGATTGCATCGACGCCGGATCTGGAATATGTGGATGTTGTGAAGTTGTTGTTGGCGGATCCAAGGATTGATCCAACTGCGCAGCAGAATCTGTGTATGCGGTGGGCGTGTGATCATGAGCATTGGGAGACTGTGGATTTGTTGTTGGCGGATGAGAGGGTGGATCCTTCAGCTAATGATAATTATTTGGTATTGTCCTTGTTGAATAAGAAGAGGTTGGGGCTTGTGAAGGAGTTGTTGGAGATGGGGAGGGTGGATCCGGCTGTTGGTGAGAATTCTGTGATTCGAACGGCGGCGGATTGTGGGCATACCGAGATTGTCGATATGTTGCTGAAGGACCCGAGGGTTGATCCGGCTGCTGAAGATAGTAGTGCGCTGGCACTTGCGGCTGCGTCTGGAAGGATAGAAACTGTCAAGTTGCTGTTGAAGGATGGGCGGTCGGATCCCGCGTCTTTTCAGAACCATGGGATTCGAAACGCTGCTTCTAAAGGTCATTGGGAGGTGGTTCAAATATTGCTTGCAGAGCCTGGAGTCAATCCAGCTGCGGAAAATAATGCTGCCATAAAATCAAGCGTGTCGAACGGGCATGCCAAGGTTGTCGAATTACTCGTGAAGGATTCACGTGTGGACTTGCACCCTCCTGGATTCAACAGTATCGTTGTCGCTTGTGGAAGGGGGTTTGCAGACGTTCTTCGGGCTCTTTTATGGAAGCCTTGCAATGATGAGTATTTGAGGCAAGGATTGAAGAGGGCAGTTGACAAGGGGTTTACAGAAGTAGTCAAGGTGTTGTTGGACTATCGGATCGAAACGCCGCCGTTCTCGTTGCTCATGTCTGCAATGAGTCTTGAAAGCGACGAAATGTTTCGATTGCTGCTTGATGCACTGGCGAAAGCCGAGTCGCGGCTGAAGCAGTCTCGCGGCCGATCGTTGCTGCAAGTCGCGTTCAGCAACAACGAAGCGGGGCTTGTCAGCTTGCTGATGTCGCGCATCTTTGGCGTTGACGTGGCGCCGCTGAGCCGCGAAGAAGCGCGCGCGGCCGTCGAGGCGTGTTTGCAGAATTCTTCTTTGAACAAACAATAAATAAATAAAACAAACAAAAACAAAAAACAAGAAATGCTTGGCCCGCGGCTTGTGCGCCTTGCCTCCCGCGCCCACGTGCGCACGGCGGCGTCGTCGTCTGCGCTGACGCGGCTGCTGAAGAAGCGCGGGCGGCCGGCGGCGGCGGCGTCGTCGCTGCGCGTGACGGTGACTGTCGACGCGTCGCCGCCGCCGCTTTCGCCTGCGCCGCTGCCGCTGATTCCGCCCAAGGCGCGTGTCTCGCCGCCGTCGCAGTCGCAGTCGGTGCGCGACGAAGTCGCCCAGCTGTGCGCCGCCCTGCGCGCCGCCACTCGCGACGGCGCCTCCACCGTGCCGCTTGTGCAGGCGCGCGTCTCTTCTCTTCTCTCCGCTGGAATTGGAAACTATCGCTTACGTTATAAAACAACAGATGGGCGGCTTCTACGAGCTGTACGAATACACCCTGCCGGACTCAATCAAGCTCGACGACCTGGCCGCAATGCTCGAACTGCAAATCAGCGGCTCCGGCGAAAACAGGCGCTGCGGCTTTCCCCTGGCGTCTGTCGAGCGCTATTTGGGAAAACTGATGGCGCGAAACATGCGTGTGGCAATCATCGACCAAGGTTGGTTGGCGAAACATCATGCATCCCACGACAACACTGGCTGAATTCCAATCGATAAAAAATATAGCCGGAAAGGACCATCTCTCGCCGAGTAAAACGTTTTATCGCCAAATAACGCGTATTGTGACAAAAGGCGCACCATACCTCTCATCCTCAGACGATAATGCAAGTGATTCGATTCGTGGAAACTGTTTCTTGCTTTCTCTTGCCGTTGAACCGCGAAAAACTATTGCTTCCCCTGTCAAAATCGGTCTCTCTTGGACTGACATCACCACTGGCGACTTTTTCGTGTGCGAGTCGCTGGAATCCACCCTTGCTTCCGATTTGGCTCGGATATCGCCGGCTGAAATTCTCACTCTTCCAGAAGAACTGTTGCCGCCTTTTGTTTCCAGAATTATTCGTGAAAAGGCAGAACTTGATGACGTTCAACTTACCTTTCGAGAATCATCTCTCGACCCAATGGCTTGTTTTGAGATCTGCAAACATATTCAATCACGGTTGGATCCAATGGATACTATTCGAAAGTCTCTAAAAGCAAAGGATTACGCAGCAGAGGCTCTGGAAATGTCTCTTGGAGTTGGCAAACAGTCCATGAAGCTTCTGAGGCAAACTGCAACTCACGGGTCTCTTTTGGCTGCCGGTTCTCTTTTCAAATATTTGAACGAACTGTTTTGTGGGAGGGAGCCGCATTTTAAAGTCCAAAATAATATTGGAAGTGAAGCAAAGGAGTGTGTGATGCATATTGATCCATCTTCAATGGCAAGCTTGGAAATTGTGAAAACGATACGAGACAATGAAAGAAAGGGAACTCTTTTGGCTGAGGTGAACCAAACAAAGACACCCCAGGGAGAACGTCTCTTAACTTCCCGCTTGAGTAAGACATATTTTCGTTTCTATTTGATTCTTCGCGGCTTTTTAAAGCAGTCCAAAAAAAATTAGAATCACCATCGACAGACATAACTGAAATCAAACGTCGCCAATCCTTGATTGAAATATTTCACTGCCTTCCGCCATCTTCGCTCTTGCTCCAAACCACCCAAGATAGACTCTCGAAAATCCGCGATATAGAACGAAGCTTGCAAAGAATCCACCTCAACTCGGCCAAACCAAGAGACGAGAGCAACCTTCTCTCCAGTCTTGAACATGTGGATGAGCTTCGTACCAGCATGAAAAATCATATCCAAGCATCAACCAACAACCAAGAATCGCAGGTGCCAAACGTCCTTGTGGAATTGACAAACAGATTGAACCCACCAATGGAGCTTGTGAAGCAGTACAAAAATTTGTTTGCGGCGGCAGCAGCCAAAGACGAAGAAGGGGATGGCATGTACAATTCGGGGAGCAAGTTGCTTAAATCGCGTGTTTGGCAAGCCGGGCAAATCGGAGACGGGATTTCAAAAGAAGTGGATGTATGGAAGAAAAAAAGAAATGATTGCGAGAAAAAGATCACAGCGTTAAAGGATCGGTTGACAAAATTGTTTGGTAATTTTTCTGTTTTACTGTTGTTGTTTTTTATTTTATTTTTTTATTTTTTTATTTTGCACCGTTATGCCGTTGTGGGAATTTTAATTCTGTTCTGTTTCCTGTGCTCAAGGCATTGAAGTGTCGCTGCTGGACGATCCTAAAGACGGCGCGCATGTCAGTGTGAATCGAAACCGGTCTCAAGCCATCGATGACCATGAATCTTTTGAAAGCCTTCCCCGACAGAGCCTTGTATCCAAGAAAAAGTACAGGCATGAGGTGGGATTCTACTTTTTCTTGTTTTGTTTGAGTTGGTGGTTTGACTGTATTGTCGTTTCTGCTGGATAATATTACAGGATTGGACGAAACTTTCCTCACAACACAAAGAAATTTTAGAGAAGCTGACGGATGCTGAACTTAGGGTCTTTGGGGAAGCATGCGATAAGGTTTGTCTTGTTAATCTGTCCCCAACAAAAAAATACCTTCTTTTGAAAAAACTGCTTCTCCCCAGATCCGCGAACACACTGCGGCCATCATTCAAACTTCAGAAGCAGTTGCAGAGCTTGATGTTACAGTATCGATGGCTTTTCTTGCATCAAAGTGGGGATATGTGAAGCCTGAAATTGTAGACGAGTTGAGTGCGGATGGGTTTTTATATTGTCTTTTTTATTTGAACTTTTCTTAATGATTACCAGACGTGTCATGGAATTAAAGGACTCCAGACATCCTGTCGTCGAAAACATGCAGCTGCTCAGATCACATTCGGTACGGAAAAACTCCTGCTGCAGTTGTGATGTAATTTTTCATCAACTTTCCTATTCACAGTTTACGACAAATGATTTGTTGCTTGATTCTGAGACGCGAGTTTGGATTATGACGGGACCGAATATGGGTGGAAAGAGTACCTTTTTGAGACAAGTGTAAGCCTTTTGTTACTTCCGAGTTTGTTGCTATTTTGACTGATTTTTTTTTTTCGGTTTACAGTGCATTGATTGCCATTATGGCTCAAGCCGGACTCTATGTACCCGCTTCATACGCCAAACTGGGAATTATGGATGCTGTGTTTTCTCGTGTTGGATCCAGTGATAATCTGGCAGGGAATCAATCTACTTTCAGGGTAAAGAGGGAGTTACATTTTGCCAAATTATTGAATTCATTCTGTTATTATTCAAGGTTGAAATGGAAGAGACAGCGGATATTGTTAAACGAGCAACTGAAAGATCTTTGGTGAGGGGGTTTTTATTTTATTTTTATGGTTTATGTAAACCATTTTTTCTGGTCCAACAAGATCATAATGGATGAAGTGGGCCGTGGAACTTCGTCTCAAGATGGACTCGCTATCGCATGTGGGGTCTTGGACCGATTACTGACTGTGAACAAATCATTGTGTCTGTTTGCAACGCATTACCATGAGCTTCCACTTCTTTTATCATATCAAATGGGGAATGACGGGGGTTCTGTGAAAAACACAAAATGTGTTCGAACAGCGATTACTTTTTTGCCAGTTGAGTTGTTTCTTTATACTTTTTTTCGTCTTTTCAACACATGTTTGTTAATTTTCTTGTCTCTTTATTTTTGCAGGATGGGCAATACTCCTATTGCTATTCAATTGAAGAAGGCGTTTCTGATAGTTCGCATGGAATCGAAGCTGCTCGTGTCGCAGGTGATTTTTTAAAAAAAGAAAGAATTTTTTTTTACAAACTTGACTGATTTCGGAATCATTTTTTTCTCTTGCTTTGCCAAAGGTATGCCTGAGGATGTGATTGAAACTTCCAGAAAACTCCAACGAGTTTTGATGGCCGTTCGAAAAACGGATGAAGTTGCTTTGGGTGAAATGATGCGTAAGGCTGCCGCGGCTTGAAGTCTTTTTTTTTGTTGTCGTTTTTTCATGTATTGGGTTTTCTGTTTGTAATGTGAAGCATTGATTAAAAATACTATTATTACTGATTGACAATTGACTAACAATTTGAAACCACATTGCACATGATGGGAAAAACCAAATGTCTCCAAATGTCATACAAATGTTAGAAAATTGAAGGCAGTTGGAAATAAAATGGGTTTTAATTTTCTTTTCTGCATGTTAGTTAGCCTTTGACGTGAGGCTTGTAAGTACTGGCTCCGAGAATTTTTCCATATCGAAAAAGATTTTTGAACTGAGTTCCTGTAGTGTTTCCAGTTTCGGGAAGATTGACGAGCGCCTTTGCAGAGAAAGGGTACCCCTTCTTTCTCAACTCCAAAAACACGAATTGCATCTTCTTGACAGCGTCCATGTCCATGATCATCCACAATGGTGGCACCGGGACTATGAAAAAATAAAAGGGTTAAAATAGATAGGACACAATTATGGTCTTTACTTACTGGAGAAGTCGATGGGAACTGTCTGCCATGCAGCAATCATTTCGAGAAAAAGCTCCAAATTGCTTTGCGATACTTTCTGAAAAAAATAGGAGGGTTAAAAAAGAAAACCTTTTTCGATGGTTTTTATAATCGTATCATGTTTTTTTTTTTTTTTTTTTTTTTTTTTTTTTTTTTTTTTCCTATATATCTTGTTGGAACAAAAGTTGAAAATCAAGTCAGCATATAATGCAACAGAGTGAACAAAGTTGATGCCGCAGTTCCTGTAGAGGACGTCAAGGACGATCAGCGTGTGGTGCACTCGCGCTATTCAGTTGTCAACGAATCATAAAATGGGGGAAAAGTTTTTTTTTTTTTTTTTTTTTTTCGTACAAACCATGACTGTCTGAATAGATGGCTTCGGCTGCTTCCATGGCACCCATAATCGGGTTGGCACGGATCATGTCAACAATGCGATAAACCACATCAACTGGTGGCGCCTCCAGATCGATTCTGGTAGCATGGTCGATGATGGTATCGGCGATGGCTCCTTTAGGCCGGACTCTGCAATCATGCAAGGCCAGTGGGACGACTTGGTTCAAGCCAACAACGGCAACATCTGTGATTGGCTGACCAGGAAGTGGGATGAAGGGGCTACCTAGAATTGGAGAGGCAACTTGACCTGCGTGGGGACGAAAGTTGTTGACATCTTGGTTTGCCCACTTTTTGAAACGGTCTGAGAATGATCCGAGCATTATTATCTGGGGGGACGCCGATCCGCAGTATACATTATATACAGTTTTTTTTCGAACCTGTAAGCCAATCAAAAAAACGTAAAAGTGTCTGAGAACCATTGAGTGCTTTCGGTCATTGAACCTGATGTCCAACGGCCAACAAACAACAATCAATAAAATGGGCGCCAATAGAAAAATCAAATTATAGAGCAACTTAAGATCCCAGTTTATTATTATTTTATACAACACAGTAGCTTTTGATGTAAATGAGCAAGAGCACCAGCAAATACAGAGACTCAATGACATATGAGCGCTTATCCACCAAAACCGTAGATGGTACGGCCCTGTCTCTTCAAGGCATAGACGACATCCAGAGAGGTGACAGTCTTTCTCTTGGCGTGCTCAGTGTATGTGACGGCATCACGGATAACGTTCTCGAGGAACACCTTCAGGACTCCACGGGTTTCTTCGTAGATGAGACCAGAGATACGCTTGACTCCACCACGACGAGCGAGACGACGGATGGCTGGCTTGGTGATACCCTGGATGTTGTCACGTAGAATCTTGCGGTGACGCTTGGCGCCTCCCTTTCCGAGTCCTTTTCCTCCCTTTCCTCGTCCAGACATGTTTTGATTCTATGTTGTTCTTCCACATTTCGGTGGGAAAGACCCTGGCCTTTATACGTTTTCTCTTTTTTTCAGTGAAAATTTTCCAAGTGAAAAAATTGTTTGTTTGTTTTTTCGTCCGAACACAAAATGTCCAGAAACGATTTTTTCACTTGGGTGAAAATTTTCACGTCTCCGAAAAAACAAATAAAAGCCAGGGGTGTCTGCACTTTTTACCGTTCTGCACTAATCGTCTCCACGTCTTCCAGCCACTTCCCCTCACCTCCTTCAGCAACAACCAGCAACTCAGCAAAAGATGGCCAGAACCAAGCAAACCGCCCGTAAGTCCACCGGAGGAAAAGCCCCAAGAAAGCAGCTCGCCACCAAGGCTGCGCGTAAGTCTGCCCCAGCCACCGGAGGTGTCAAGAAGCCACACAGATACAGACCAGGAACCGTCGCTCTTCGTGAAATTAGAAGATACCAAAAGTCTACCGAACTCTTGATTCGCAAGCTCCCATTCCAACGTCTCGTTCGTGAGATTGCCCAGGACTTTAAGACTGACCTCAGATTCCAGTCGTCTGCCATTGGAGCTCTTCAGGAAGCCTCTGAAGCGTACCTTGTTGGTCTCTTTGAAGACACTAACTTGGCTGCTATTCATGCTAAGCGTGTTACTATCCAACCAAAGGACATTCAACTCGCTCGTCGTCTCCGCGGTGAAAGATCTTAGATGGGTTGGAAAAAAAATAACTCTTTTGTACATTTTACTTAATTTGTGGGAAAACATCAAAATAAAGATGACAACTATTGGCAAATAATTATCTCTTCTTTCTTTACTGAGTTTTATGTATCGGTCGTTTAAGGTCTAACTGCGGCAACTGTCACACCGAAACACACAGAATCCAAGTCATTTTAACTCGATTTTCGGTCATACGTCTACCAATTTATTCAAGTTACTTCCGCGCATTCTTTATCTTTTCAGCAAGTCTTTTCTTTGCATCCTCGCGCTCTTTCGCAAGACTACCGCTCTTTCCTCCTTGTGTTTCCTTTTTACCAATCGCGATTCCAAGCTTGGCGTCATTCTTGAAAGAGTTTTGAGATGACTTTTTCTTTTCGGCGCCGCATTTTTCTGAATGTACTTCAGGAAACCGGTGCGCCATGCAGTATTTACGCTACAGGCAACACCGTCAGCCAAAAACAATCATCAGGAAAACAAAAACCAAACACTTACGTCACAGTACATGCAATATTGCGCCAGAACCCCCTAATGAACAAATCTTGTTTAGAAAGAAAGAAAAGTAAAATACGAGCCAAACAAGGTCGAAACGCGTCCTTACAAGCTTTTCTTTGCACCCAGAGAAACCACACAAATTCGCAGCTTTCGCCTGGACTTTTGGATCCACAATCTTTTCCACAGCTTTCTCAACGAGCGCTTCTTCTTGTTCAGCAGCTTTGGACTTTTTCTTTTTCTTCTTGTTTTTCTTTGCGGCTGCCAGTTCTTTTGCTTCGGCCACCAAGGATTCATCTAGTGCCACGTCTTCCTCTTCCTCTTCTTCCTCATGAGCACCTATCGGAACAGCCGTGGCGCCGGCGGAATCATCCAAAACTTGAAAGATATTCACTGGTTGTTGTATAGGAACCGATTCGTCATCCGGTACATCCTTGTCCTCCTCCTCCTTACTCGCATTCTCCAAAACAGGAACGGGCGTTCTATCATTCACCCGCTCTCCAAGAAATAACGGAACAATCCATGCCTCTCGCCCGCCACATAGGTCCCTCAGTTCCACACTCGTCAAGCAGCGACCGCCAACAAACCAGATTATATAATCTCGACATGAGTCCGCGTGGGACGGAATGATTGATTCGACTCCAGGAATCGATGCGGATGGGAGGTTCTGTGATCCTTGTTTCCGTGCCTTCATATCCTGTTGGATCGATTTGGGGTATTCAGGTGGAGCATTCTTATTCCCACTGCTGCTGCTGCTGCCGCTAGCGTTGCTGTTTGCTCCTGGACTCAGAAACTCAAAAGCCGCTGGTTGCTGCATGTTCTTTGAAACAAAACTCGCAATCTCTCGCCGACCCAATTCAGATGAGCTGGGGACACCAACAAACCACAACCCATTGAACGCCCCAGCGCCTTCACTTTGAATCGCGTCTTGCGCCATTCGAATGGCAAGTTGAGATGATTGCTGTTTGGAGGGCATTATTCTCCCAGTGGCTACGTCAAAATACCCCAACTCGGCGCTCTTCGCAAGGCTTATAGAGCGGGCCGAAAGAGACTCCTTAATTTGTTTTCGTTTACGTGCATCTACACAGGCGGGCGAGGAGGATATGCTGCAGTCCACTCGGATTTCGTTCTTTCTGGATCCAATCCCAAAAGAAATTATTCTGAATTTTAAAGCGCCCACGGCGCAACATTGGGTTTGCAATGCCACAAGAGATCCACAAGTGCAGCTGAGAATCATATCTGCGGTGCAGTGGTTGTGAATGTTTGCCTGTTGGCTGGGGGAACAGGAGCCTTCATGAGAGCACGGCAGCTTGCATTGATGTCCATTGGGACATGCAGATATATTTAAATTGCACAATTGGGTGCATTTTCCCTGTTCATCGAGAATTGGGTCATGCTCATGACAAGGCGTGATACAGGTATGATGACATTTAGCGAGTCGGGTTCCGCAAGGTAAATTACAGGAAAAGCTTTTCATAATTTGAGAACCAGTGCTGGATAGTACTTGATGACATGGAAAGCTTCGAACTTGGTGATTCCCGAAGCAGTTCAGAGAAACCAGTGATTCACACGGTGGGCAGGGACCGGAATGGCAAGAATGGCTTACGGTATGACCGCATGGACCTGAAGGCATTTGGCACTTTCTGGGACACGAGATGGTACGCTTGGTTCCACAGGGAATGGGCGGAATCAAGGAGGTTTGCCCACAATTGCAAGATATCTCGTCAAATGAAGCCTCGATACAGCGACCGCATTTTCCAGAATGACAGTTTGCCTAAGAAGGCATTTATCTTTAATTTAATAGGTGAATATTTCGAGAGTATCGTGAGAGCAAACCTGACATCGATGATTTCCACAAGAGAGCGGTCGATTGCACGGTAAAGGGCATGCGTGTATCAGAGAATCCCCCCTAATTACACAGCACCGGGTAGCACATTCATGTTGTCCACAGCTTCTCAGCGTTTTGCAGATACTGTTGCATTTGAAGCTTTTTCGAACGTGACCATCATCTTCCACCACCAAGTCGCGGCAACGAATCTGCTCTTTGTGCTTTCTGCAATCACACGATATCGTAATTTCGCCCAAGCAAGTACAAGGTTCTGAGTCTGGGTGACACTTTGCAAGACATTTGTGCCCACATAAAAGAGCTTTCTCGCAAACCAAGTCGCATACAGGGATCGGATCAGTGCAATTTACGCGAACGACATTCAATGCGGACAGTTTTGTTTTCCCGCAAGCGCACGATTTGACATGGGCGGCGGATTTCAAGCAAGGACCGCAGTCGCCCTGATGACACTTTTTTGCGCATTGATGATTCCCGCAGCCCAGATCTTTTCCGCAAACGCTTTGGCAACAAAATTTCTGAACCAAGACGTTGCCGACAGTCACAAGAACTCCAGTCCCGCACTTTTCGACGCGGTCCGACTTTCCGCAGAAGCAAGTGCATTCGACAAACTCCTCGCACTGATCGCATTCGCCCTCGTGGCACAGCTTCTGGCAGGCGTGGACAGCGCAGTTGAGGTTCTTTGGGCAGACGTGCGGACACTCGACGCGCACTGGCTTCGTCCCGCAGCGCAGCTGGCAGCGAGTCTTCCCGCAGGGGCACAGCGCCGTCTTCAGACGCGCGCACGGCGGACACTGGCCTTTGTGGCACTGGCGCGCGCACGGATGCGGACACCACAGCGGGTTTGCGCGCACGCGGCCGCACGAGTTGGCGCACGCGTTGCGCGCGCGCTCGGCGGCGGTCAGCGCCGCAAACAGCGTCTTGCCGCAGAAACACGCCGGCGGCGCTTCGGCGGCGGCGGCGGCGGCGGCGGCCGAGTTGCACGCCGGGCAGCGGAACCCCGCGCCGGCCGCCGCCGCCCACGCGCGCGCGCACTCGGCGTGCAGCGGCACGCGGCACACCCCGCAGCTGAAGACGCCCGTCGAGGACGCCGGCGGCGGCAGCACCACCGCGAGGCACACGAGGCACTCGATGGCGTCGTCGACGTCCGCTTCATTCATCTCCAATTAGAATGAACCTGAAAAAAATAGTATTTTTAATATTTACCTATATTATTGTGCGTCCAATCCAAAATTGGAGAAATTGCCATTTCGTTGACGGAACAAAAATAGTTGGCACTCAACCTCCGCTTCGCCAACACCACCAGCACCATCCATCCTTGTGTGCACAAGTTGATCGAAAAGGTATTATATTCATCTTGAAGCATCAAAATGCGGTTTTGAATGACGCTCTGCAATCTTTTGAGTTTAGATACAGTTTCATGAACCACACATGGAGTCAGAAAGCGATTTAGACAGTATTGTAATGACTTCCAGTCCAGCTCCTATTGCTGGGGAGCGTTTTCCAGCGTCGCCACGTCGTCAAGTCCGTGTCCGAACAGCGTCACCATCAGAACCACCCACCTCTCCTCAAATACAACCCCAAAGTCACGAGCCTATAGTAGAAGCGCTCGGTCGTAGTACCCAATTGCCCCTTAGGCCTGCAGCAACCGTTGTCGATGATCTTGACTCCACACCACCGCCTCTTCCGCCAACAATTGGGCTGTTTAACTTCAAATTAGAAATGAAGCTCTTGGATTACACTTCGCAGACTACAACTGGGATAAACAAGGGAACTCACGACGTCGTTGTTTCCTCAGTTGCAGAGTTCCTGGAGTTTCTATTTTCAAAGACCAAGACTCTGATTGAGCGTGAAGTCATTGATACTGATGGAGTTTACTCTTTCGGAAAGGAAAAACAAGATGTATTACTCGCGGATCTGGATCGGTTTGCTATTCTAACGCCACCGTCGTCTGCAAAAGGTGTCAAGAAGAAGCCATCATCTGTGACAACTGCAATGATGCAAAACTGGAAAGATAAAACCGTTACGTTTGCTGTTCTTAAGTACTCAGTGACGTCATCCGGAAAGCCTGTGTTTCTCAAGATCAAGAAAGCTGTCTTAGATTTTGCTGCAGCAGATCGTGCCGGTGCTGCTACTGAAAGCCTCCATCGTGATACTGTTGCAAGATTGAAAGAACTTCATTCAATGAATTACGCAACTCATGAAGCCAATTGGGGTATTTTTGCAAACTATTGTCTTGCAGACGGAGCTCAACATCTTGAGCAGCGTGTAAATAGTGCCCCCCCACTTCATTTAATGCAACTGTTTCGTCGCGCAGCATCTGCATCAGATCACCAGAACTTGGTAAATATTCAAGCTAATGCCGTTGCCTTGAACGCATCAACTCGAAATATAGTAAACATGGAGCGCGTTCTTGTTGGGATGAAGAGGACTCGCAATTCGCTTGATGCAGATATCCACTCATTAGAAGCGGTAATTCACGATGCTAAAATTGTTCGCGTTGTCATTCAAGATCAGAGCCATGCGTTAAGCCCAACAGAAACAGAAGAAAGTCGCAGATACTTTGCAAGAATCGGAGAGCAAGAAGACATTGATCATGCAGATCCATCAGAAATTACTGAGTAGAGCGACACAGAGAAATTTATTAATAAACACTTTTCAATCTTGAAACCCATTTAATTCAGAAAGGGGAACATTGAATGCAACTCCAGGATCGAAGCCTGTCTCTGAATAACCACACTTCCTGAAAATATCCTTCAAATCACGTCCATCAAACTCCATCATTCCTTCAGCAACAACAATCTTAAGATCTTTTTTGGAATTCTCCACGTAAGACCGACGTAGTGCCCGTTTAAGTAAGCCAAACACAAGCTCTATTGGGTTAAAGAACGGACAATATGCAGGGAGATAAATTATCTTGATTCCAAGCGACCGGAGGTAATATACAATGTTGGCATCACAATGGATACTGGCTCCGTCAAGAATCCAAAGAGAGTTGGGTCCTGGAAAGTGATGTACTTTCCCCCCCAAAGCCATAGTTCTGAAACACTCCTTCAGCTTGGTCCGATTAAAAGTTCCTTCTGTTATGAAGTTCTCAACAATTCCATTAATGTTCACAAATGTAAGGCATGAAACTCGAGGCTGCCGACAGAATTCCCCTCGAAAATACAGTCCCTGTCCTTTCACACCCCACCCATTCTTTCGCAACATTCCTTTGTTATCAATGCCGACTTGATCCAAACATACAATCGAACTTAGCAACCATGGAAACTCAGCAAGCTCTGTTCCAAATCGAAGAACTTCTTGAGTTGAGATTTGAATAGCACGGCGCTCAAGCGTTTTGTAGGATAGACCGGCCTCTTTCAGAATCAAAGAAATCGAGCTTGTACTCACAGTTGAGCCAGGGAATTGGATTCCATACAGCCTTTTCGCTTCATCTAAAAATAGAACAGGATTGGATCGATACAATCTAACAATCCAGAGCCGCCGATCAGGGCCATGCTTCTTGTACACTTTCATACGTTCTTGGCGGCATAATCCTCCCCCTGTTTCGAACTGGGTGATCCAGGTGGCAATAGTTGTCTGGCTCTTTCCGAAAAGCACAGCTATCTCTGATTTCTTCCGCCCCAAGACATAGTAGATGTAGAGACCATGGCTGCGTACTGGGCCGGAGGCATGTGAGTGCAACACATTTTGCTGCAATAGTTGAATCTGGCCGGTGGGGCCTGGCACTGCAGTCATAAGAAGGGCCTTACTATGTGCAAAGGCAGTCATTTCAAGTCCTGCAAATAGCGCAAGATGAAGTAAATACCTTTTTGATCAACTTGCGCACAAAGGAATGGATGGCACTAGTGGTGCTGGCAAAGCGGAAGTTGAATGGCAATCTGTTGCAATTGCTTTTGACGGTGGAAATAATTTCCGAAAAATCCAGTTTAGCGTTCCGGCCACAATATATACATTTTTGATTTATCACTCACTTCTCGAGGAGTGAGTCTCTGCAAATTTTATTTTGAGGAGGAGGAGGAGGAGGAAGCAAAAAAAAAATCTTTTGCATGCCATCCACACGTACATTCTCTTCTGAGGCTTCATCGCCAACGGTTTCTGCCGTTTCAGCACGATGAAATGATGGTTCGGGGCGGCTCCTGCCATATCGACTGTGTCTCGAGCGTTTAAACGAACACAAGCTACTCAAATTGACACACATGTCCCAGATTCGAAGCGAAGTAAATGTAATACCCTGGCTACAAGTGGTACGCTCTTGAATTAACCTTCATGAGATGCTCTAAGTCACAAGATGGTAGATGCAAATGCCGAAACTCGCATCAATGACACCATTCTTTCTTGGACAAGGCCGCCCCAAGTCCATCTGCAGGTGCCTGGAAGCAGGGGCCGAATTATCCTCACCTTTCCAATGACAGCTGCGAATGATGTAGACCAACTCAGAACGATGACATCAGTAGAATTCTTGGAACACCTGGCTAAAAACAGTGAACCGCACAAGCAGCTGCCGCATGATTTGCGTATGATTTGCAAACACCTGAGCTTACAAAGTAGAGGACCTGAATTAGTCACCTGAGGTCAATACTGGACTCTCGCAGTGTGAAACAACAAAGACAGGTTTCTCTTACAGTAGCAGAAGTACTTTCCAGTCATTGAGGACCTTAACTCGATCCAGCACTCTCGCATTGCGTAGCAGGCAATTCAATCAAACTCCAGACGAAGAACGTGAATACAGGAATTTGCTTGCGACGTATTCCATCAGAAATACTTTCCTTTACTCGGGTTGTATCTGAGACGATATATTATGGACAGTGACAAGAACGCGACACAGTTGTCGTGCTAATGTTGTGCCCAAAAAACTTAACGTGACCAAACCGTCATTACCCACAACAAATAAAAAAGAACAAGATTGAATTGAAATCATGTCATAAATCTCTTTTTTTTTTTAATTTTTCTGTATAAAGAGTGAGTGAACCCTAGGGAAACTCTGCATTATTGATGGAGCACTTTTCGGAATCCACCATCAACCAAACAAGTGCGACGGGCGGGTTGCTTACCGTTGCTGGTGTTTGTCGAGAACTACTTTGAATTGACGCAGGACACACAGAGCGATGGGCCGGCTGTCTCACCATCCTGTGCACAGCTGCCGCTTGCGTCCTGAATCGACTCCGTAAGTCAGCTTGAATCGATTCTGGAAACGGTTACTTGCTGGAATTGTGGAATCTCTTGTTCCATACTGCCTTTGATACCTGTATGCAGCAGCAGAAACCCGACACACCAGTCGCGCATATCAAGCCCTGGCTAAAATTGCGGTGGCGAGATACCCTGGCTGTCACGGTTGTATGTGTACAGTGCCGATTCATGTAAAGTCCAGCGACCGCTAAATTCAAGCAAGCGTTCCAGAATCGATTTAAAGACACGTGCACCACCGTCACACATTGGTTTCAGCTGCGGCGGCGAGAAGTTGCGACCGTTGCACTTTTGTGTGTTGGAGGCCTGAAGGGTGCTTCAATTTCATACTAACCACCGTACAAATAGTGCGTTTATCTCCCACCATTTTCTCTTGGAAATTCTCTTTGCGATCGGTATTGTACAAAATTCGGACTGCAAATTCACTTTTGTCTTCTTGGCATTAATGGGAAACTGTCAAGCCTTATCGATTTCTTATCAATTTTTGGAGAGAAACAGTTGAGAAAAAGTCTTGAACCATCCGCAGTGCCCTGTAAATTTGTTTTAGCGATGGCTGTCCAACACAGAGTTCTTGACAATGATCTCGATTTCATTGTCTGTAAACACGGGTGTGATGATACAGGCACCACAGCAGGACACCCCATCAACTTGAAATCAAAGCAAAACACCGTCCGTCTGGACCCTTGGTCTTTCGCATCGATATCTTGGATGACAAGTCTGGTCATGCTGTCCGCCAAGAAGGATTTGGAGGGCTCTGACCTGCCATTGCTCAAGAAACAAGATCTGGCGGCAAGTACTCCAGATTGGACGCAAGTCTTTCTTCAAAAGCACCGTCTCTATGAAGAAAAGAAGGAAGGAAAACCACCCACCATGTTCAGTGTAATGGTGGGCTCTGTTATGCTTCATTGGTATGATCTTGTTCCTTTTTATAGTCGACCGCAATTAAATCAGTCAACTGCAGGTTGATCAGTGGATTTTTGTTTCTCCTCAGTATTGCATGCGGCTGTGGAATCTCCTTGGTGCTGCAGCAAGTTATTGATTTAGTCGCCTTCAAGAGCACGGTTGACGAACTCGCTCCAGGACAGTGGGACAATGTGCCTCTCGCTGACTATGCCGACAAATTCAGTGGCTTCCCCTTAATCACAAAGTCTGCCGTTGCTCTCGGGTTCTTGCTCCTCGGCTTGAAAGTCGGATCCACCGTCTTTGGAAGACTCCACGACATGATTATGAAACGAGTCGCTTTCAACGTCCGAACTGTCTTGATCAATGCAATTGTCAAAAAGTCGTTGACCATCTCTAGTTCCAAGGCAAACGAATTCTCGAAAGGTTATGTTTTGAACTTGGTTAATGTGGACTCGGAGTCTGTTTCGCTGGCGTCGGAGCAGGTTCATCAACTTTGGGGTCTTCCTGCACAAATCGCTGTGGCCATTGGACTCCTGGCTTACCTTCTTGGTTCTTCTATTGGAGCAGGTGTTGGAGCCTTGTTTGCTTCGTTTGCCCTTTTGGGTGTTACTGTCCCTCTTCTCATCATTTCATCGCTGCCGAAAATGATTGTTGCCAACGATTCTCGTGTCAAACTGATTCGTGAAGCACTCGACGGTAAATTGGCGGCTGGGGGGTGCTTGACACATTATTATTATCTGGCAAATTTTTTTCTTTGCTCACAAGCCTCAAATTGACACACCAGGTATTCGACTCATCAAGATACGCTCTCTGGACACTGAATTCAAGACGAAAATCAACGCCGTGAGACTAGAGCAGCTATATTGGTTGCGTCGATTCCTGTATGGCATTGTTTCCTTTGTCGTCATTGGACAACTTGCCAACGCTCTCTCTCAAACTGCCACATTCACCTTGTATGCTGTTTGTCTCAACAAAGTGACGGCCGGGCTTATTTTCCCGGCAGCTGCCTTATTTGGAATGGTTGTCACTCCATTGATTCAACTTCCCCAAACGTTAAAGTATGTTTTGCTTGCGGCTACCAAATTAACACAGATTCAACCTCTAATTTCATTTAATTTCTTTTTTCAGCTATGTAATCAGCGCAATGGTGTCCTGGAAACGTATCTACAATTTCTTGATTGCTCCAGATCGTGATACTATCCCTGCAGAAGAATCAGAAAACTTGGCCATCTCTATTGACAACGCCACATTTAACTGGCCCGCAACCGTCGAAGAAAAGAAGGAAGAGCCCGAAAAGCCAAAGAAGCAACCAAAGAGAGGCAGAAAGAAGGTCACCGAAGAAGACGTTGAACTCGTTGTGGTTGCGGCGAAGGAAGAAGAATCTAAACAAGTCGCGCCTGTAGCTCCTCTAAGAAATGTTCTCGTGAACTTGAACTTGAAAGTTGAAAAGGGAACGTTTGTAGCTGTTGTTGGACAAGTGGGCAGCGGTAAATCATCGCTGTTGAGTGCCATTTTGGGAGACCTCGAAAAGAGCAACGGAAAGGTGAGTGTTTTGATTGTGATCCGTTGGACGCCCCTAAACTGACCTATGTTTATTTGCGGAAGATTTCTGCTCAAGGATCTATCGCGTACTGCACACAGCAGCCTTGGATCCGTACAGGCACAGTTGAAGACAATGTTACTTTTGGTCTTCCCCTTGATGAAGAAAAGCTACAACGTGCCGTTGCTTGTACGTCTCTCCAGTCCGACCTTGCCATCATGTCTGCGGGAATCAAGACTGTTTTGGGTGAAAAGGGAATAAGTGTGAGTGGTGGTCAAAAAACTCGGATTGCCTTGGCAAGAGCGGTATACAGCGAAGCCGATATCTATCTCTTGGATGATCCTCTCTCTTCGCTGGACGCGAAAGTTGGACGAGCTGTTTTCATTGAATGTTTCAAGACTGTCCTTAAGGGAAAGACCATCATCTTAGCGACCCACAACCACGACATCTTGAAGGAAACCGACCACATTGTTTTCATCCACGAATCTGGAGAGATTTCTCAGGGAACGCATGCAGAACTGTCCAAGCTGCAAGAATTCACCGAGTTTGTCTCCGCTGTGGATTCACGAAAGACCGGGGCTCTTATGAAGAGAGACAAACCCGTCACAACCAACGCCAGGAGCACCCAAGAGGCTGCACAAGCTCTCGACCCAGACAGTGTCATTGTTGCTGAAGAAATGGAAAGTGGAAATGTAAAATGGGAGACTTTCCGTGCCTATATCCAAGCTGGTGGCGGCTGTGGAATGATTGCACTTTTGGTCGTAGAAATTATTTTGCAACAAGCTTGTGCTGTCCTTCAAAGCCAATGGTTGACTTGGTGGACTCAAGATATGCTTCTTGGTGAGAACCACGAGGTCTACTTTTGGACAAGATGGTATAATATCCTCACTTGGATTGAAATGATTCTTTTACGTGAGTTCAATGGTTGTATTCCTGGTTTCACCTGACATCGGTTCAATCAGTCATTCTGAATTTGACTGTGCGCGGGGCAATTATGAGATCTACGCGAGTATTCCATGAATCTGCCGTCTCTGGTGTTTTGAATGCTCCAATGTGGTGGTTCGAAAGCCAACAAATTGGTCGTATTATGAACAGATTCACCAAGGATATGTCTGCTATTGACCAGCGCCTGCTTCCTCAAGTGTTCCAGTTTCTTGCGGGGATCGGTGGGCTGTTGGCCACTTTGGTTATTTTGGCAATCAACGCGCCTTACCTGCTGAGTACGAGGATTGGCATTGGTTTCGAAAATTTCTAATATTTTCCTTTTCAGTTGGTGTTATTCCACTTGGGACCTTGTACCTGTACGTTCTCCGCTACTACAGAAGGTTTGTTTATGCAGTTTAGCACCATTTGAGACAACGTACTCATTTGATGTTTTTACTCCATAGTGCTATGCGGCAATTGAAGCGTCTGGAATCCGTTCAACGTTCCCCACTTTACGCTCACGTTGCGGAATCTTTGGAAGGCGTTTCCACCATTCTCGCTTACAAGAAAGATGCCTACTTTGCTGAAGTTACAAACGAACTTCTTGATTTCAGCAACAGTCCTTTGTTTTTCAAGATGGGAGCTGGTACGTTGATTGTAGTTTGAACACGCCTTTAGCCCCAACCCCCCTATATTCAATGGTTTTCAGAACTTTGGATTTTGCTGCGTCTGGAACTTCTTTCTGGAGTCTTGATTTTTGTCTTGTCATGCCTCGCTACAAACTCGTCCTTTGTTTCTCCAAGTAGTATTGGCGTTGCGCTGGTTTACACCAACGCCATGACAATGCAGATGAACTTGATATTGCAAAGCGCGGCAAATATGGAAACTGAGGTTTGTATAGTTTTTCAGCTTGGTTTTGAGATATTTACTGAAAGTCGTTTTCTTTTTTGGCAGATGGTTTGCGTTGAACGTCTTGTGGAGTATGCCGAGCGTCTTCCAGTTGAGGG
Organism: Obelidium mucronatum; assembly: GCA_025765595.1. Lineage (NCBI taxonomy): Eukaryota > Fungi > Chytridiomycota > Chytridiomycetes > Chytridiales > Chytriomycetaceae > Obelidium > Obelidium mucronatum. The sequence goes on along the minus strand of JAIVFH010000184.1, from coordinate 14,383 downwards.
AACTCAACGTCTGCCTGAGGACCCATCTCCAGATTCGTGGCCAACAAGCGGCACCATTGCATTCAACAAAGTGAGCGCGTTCTACAAGTCGAAACCATAGACGCCAGTTTTGAAGGAGGTATCGGTGGAAATTAAATCCGGAGAGAAAGTTTGCGTGGTTGGAAGAACTGGTTCTGGAAAGAGTACTCTCTTGGGAGTGTTACTGCGTTTCGTTGACAAGACTGGAGAAGTCACCATCGATGGAAAGGGTAAGACATAGCGACAAAGCCATCTTTTGCGTGTGCTGACTTAAGGATTTGTTTCAGATATCAACAGTGTTGGTCTTCAAACCCTGCGCCAAACCATGGAAGTTATCCCCCAGGACATTTACTTGTTCTCAGGAACTCTTCGTACAACTCTTGATCGCGAATCTTCTTTCACAGACGAAGAATTGTGGAACACTCTTGAGAACGTTGGCATGAAGTTTGTTGCAAACTTGGAACAAAAGCTCGAAACTCCGATTACAAATGGTGGAAGCAACTTGTCCCTTGGACAAAGGCAGCTCTTGTACTTTGCGCGTATTTTGTTGCTGAAGCCAAAGATTATCCTCATGGACGAAGCAACGTCTTCCGTTGACCCAGAAACCGAAACGACTCTCCGCAAGGTGATCAAAGAACAATTCGTTGGAACTACTATTGTTTCCGTTTTGCATCGTTTGCAAGCAAGCGTGTTGGATGATTTCGACAAGGTGTTGGTTATGGACCAAGGAAATGTTGCCGAATTTGATTCCCCCCGAGTTTTGCTGGAACAGAATGGATCCATCTTCGCCAGCTTGTACACTGCCCATAGCTCTAATTGATTTCTCTATCCTCTCTTTTCAGAATAACCCTTACTAGTGATTGCATTTCCTTCATCTTCAAATTAAATAAATGCTTATGGAGCTGTGTTAACCAGCCGATTGAAATTATAATGGCTTGTTTGTATGTATTTTATCGACATTGAGAAATAGGCACAGGTCTTTTGCATGTTTGATTGCTGTTGAAACAAGTCTCCGTTGATTTTGGAAGGCTTAATTGATCCAGGAAAAAGTTTAAGCCTTGGATTCGTCCGTTTGTAACGGCTTTCAGTAGCTCAGCATAATCTTTTGCTCAATCGACTGTCACTGTTTTTGGAAACCAATAGCAAACTAATACTGGTGCATTGGGGCTTGTGAGAGCGTGGCAGGCAGCCACCCTTATTGTTTTTTGGAAGTTCTTGAACCCAACTCTCGAACGCCCAGGCGAAAAATTGCCGAAGGGTTGGCGATGCTCAAGGCTGCTCCTAACATGGTTAGAAATGCGCTTCGTGCGTTTGTTTTTTTGTGCCGTTGGATCGAATGTAAAATAGCATCTGGCAAGAGCGTGTGCACCCAGTGTGCACCACACATCTCCACCTTGAACCCAAGCGTGACCAGCACAAGCCGCCTTTCTTGGAAAAAGTTGGAAAATTTCGTCGAAATCCACGTATAAATAGCCATTGAAAGAAAATAAGAAGACGCTCGAAAAAAAGAAAAAGCCGAAATGAAGCTCCTTCTCCAACTGGCCCTTGTTGTCCTCAGCGTTCAAGCTCAATTCACAGTCCTTCCCATTAAGGCAGGGGAAACTCTAGTTGATTGCAGTGACTATAGCGGCGGCGTCAGAAATTGCCCAGACGACAAGTGTTACTGGAAATATTATGGTTCTCCAGAAGCCCCACTGCGTCAGACATTCCGTTGTGCTTTGGTAGGACCCACCACCACTACGACAACTACTACCACCACCCGCAAAACCACCACTATCACCACTACTACCACAACCACCGCCACCGGTAGTGGTCATACGGGACCGGGTCCTGTTGGAAGAGATTCATATTGAGCGTGTTCAAGGATGAGTGACCTGGATAGGGCAGTCAACAAATAAAAATTGCATTAGCTCAAATTGAACTACGACTATCAGCGTCACGGTGCTGCTTGTTGCCGGAGCGTGGTGGCCTAGAACCGAATGATGGCGATGTCGCTTATATCGCTCAAATTGAATAATTAGATGTGGATAATAATTTCAGAAGTTAGTTTCCTACTTGCACGATTCTTGAGCCTACACTTGAGCCATCGGAAAAATGTATTTCTTTTTACGGTAGGATGCAAGAGCATATGATCCTCCAAGCTACGTGTTTGTACTTGACTGTGAGCTTAAAAATATTAAATGCTATTGAGAGAAACCACAACTGCGCCCATTCAGTCGCAGACGCGTCGCTCCGCAGTGGCGCCAACACAGTCACTCCCGCGACCGTCGGAGCTCAAGCTGGCTGCCCGCCGCCGCGTACACACAGCGGCCCCGACTGTGACCCCGCGCAATGTACACATCAGACCGTCGCTCTGTGGTCAGTTTACTGTAGTAGCTGAAGACTACAACGTCCCGCTGTCAGATTCCACTGGCTTCCTGCCAATGGACCGCCGATGCTCGGTCAACGTGTACGAAAGACCACACACGGCAAAGGGTGCTGTGCTCCTGATTCACGGCTTTGCCTCGAATCGCACAATGTTTGATATTGGCGGCGGAAAGGGACGCTCGGGGCCTAGCTTCTTTGAATATCTAGCGCAGCGCGGTTACGACACATTTGCCATTGACCTGCGAGGGACGAGGGAATCACTCGAACTAGGATCACTATCGCCCGCCTACATCAGAGAACACATTGAAATCGATGTCCCCAGCGCAATCGCATGCATCAAAAAAATGGGCCACAGCAAAGTGCTTTTGATTGGACACAGCATGGGTGGCGCGATTGCTTGTGCAGTCGCAGGCCACATTCCTCACGAAGTTGCTGGTGTCGTGCATTTGGCTGGATTATATCAGCTTACAACTCTTCCCATTCTTCGAGACGTTCTTGACTTGTATCGGTCAAATTGTCCTGACCGTGTTCAAACCTTGATTTCTACAACTGCTACTTTTGCCCTCCGCTCATTTGTTCGTATTTTCAACCCTGCCATAACGGCTATTTCTGGCGTGCTTTCGCCAGATCCGTTGTCCAATGTCCCGTCAATAGGGCGGTTTCATCCTGCTGCCCAAACGTCTCTCCCAACTCAAGGAGCTGCTGCCTCGGCTCGCTATCTTGCAACATATATTAGACGACAGAGGATACCAGTGCGTCCTGTTGTCGACTCTTTATTGTTTGTTCGCCACTTTATGCCGACCGTCGTCAGTAAAGCTATTTTAAACATGCTGTACCCAAGCCCTTGGCTACCATACTCTGTGGAGGATCCTGTCTCATTCGTGGATCGAGCATTGGAGAGTCCTACTGTTGGAATTTGCGTCAGCGTGAGCAAATCTGCGCTTCATGTGAGCGTTTTTCGTTTGTTGATAAAATCGCGATGGCTTACAGAGCCTTTATTTAAGAGGGAGATATTTAATCAATGGCTGGAAGATAGCTCTCATCATCGAGGTGATTCCGCAGAACAAGGAAAACTAGCATCCACAGCAAAGAATACCCATCAAGGGGACTTGAAGACTCTGCGCCGAACTGATGTCGCGAATTCGAATCAGAACCTCCCAGATACTTCTAGCGTTCATCTCAAAATCGAAGATGACTATGATGGCACTGCAGAGACAGTTCAAATACGCCATCAAGATTCCATTCGCCAAACGAAACAAGATATTGTTCAAGAAGTAAAGTTGTCGTATGCACTTCATCATGGGTGGGATGAATTGGGTCCTTATTTGGATCGATTTGAGCAACTGAAGCACTTGCCCTTGTTCTTCTGTCCGGCCAATGCCGACGCGATTCTAAGGGCCGAGGATTCTGTTGCGGGATATCATCGAAGTGGATCCAAATGGAAAGAAATCATTGAGTATCGAGATGTTCCGCCACGTACGAATTCCAATCGCTCTTCAACATCTGAAGATGGAAGCACGGGAATCTCATTGGCAAACTCAGGTGTGGCAACTCCTGTGCTGATGGCTGCAGCCGCAGCGGCAGAAGAAAAAACGTCCGCAAAACTCAGTTTGGTTTTGCCTTATTTGGGCCGACTTTCTGCACCCGCGACAAGTTGCTTGGCTTCTCCGCCACCGTCTTCTGGAACTCCCTCTCCTGTTGTAGATTCGACCGATCGCTTAAAGCGAGTGTCTTCTGGGTCATCGTTTGTGAAATCCTCCTTGTACAGCCCTACAACGTCTTCATCGTCAACATCCACCACGACTCGGTTAGGTTCCGCACTAGACATCGAAGACGACTATGACCCACTTAACCCAAGATATTCTGTACCAGCGTCATATAAGTACGGCCACTGTGATATATTGGGTGGGAAACACGCGGAACTTGTTTGGAAGAAAGTTGTCGATTGGATGGATGTCACGACAGCGCGTGAGAAAGAGTGGCGATTTAAACGGAGATACAGTGCAAAGTAGAATATTGTGACGGGTTTCTAACTTTCCTTCTTCTTTCTTTTCCTTTATTTCGGACTTTTTTTTTCTTGGCGTATACTTCAAATGTATATAAAAATAGGATAAACAAGTGATTTCTGTTCCTTTGATTGTTCATTGATTGATGAATTCTGTGACTGGTAAGTTGGACCAAGCAGTTTTCGACTTATTCAACATTTTCTTATTCAGCTTGTTGATGGTGAGTCACCCTCTGCGAATAAAAAGCCCCCCACAAAAACCCGCCAAGAATCAAAAACAAAAGAACCAAAAAAACAGCAACAAAACAACATGCAAGCGCCCAAGATCGTGATTGTCGGCGGCGTGGCGGGCGGCGCGACGGCGGCGACGCGGCTGCGGCGGCTGAGCGAGGCGGCGCAGATCACAGTGTTTGAGCGCGGGCCGCACGTGTCGTTCGCGAACTGCGGACTGCCGTACTACGTCGGCGGCGTGATCGGCGCGCAGCAGAGCCTGCTGCTCGCGACGGCCGCGTCCTTCGCCGCGCGCTTCGCCGTAGCCGTGTCGCCGCTGCACGAAGTCGTCGCCGTCGACCGCGCCGCCAAGCGCGTCCTCGTGCGCGACGTCGCCACGCGCGCCACCGCCGAAGTGCCGTACGACTTCCTGCTTCTGGCCGCCGGCAGCGTTCCGATCCGTCCGCCGACCGTCAGGGGAATAGACTCGGTCCCCGGAATATTCACAGTCCGCAGCGTCGTCGACAGCGACACCATCCGCGACTTTATTGTCGCAAAGAACGTCAAGAACGCCGTCATTGTCGGCTGCGGCTTTATTGGTCTGGAAATGGCCGAGAACTTGGTGCACCGCGGAATTAAAGTCGACATGATTGAAAAGTGGGTACATTTATGAGTCTTCTTAACGTGCAAGAGAAATCACAATTTAATTCATGCTTCTACGCAGGGGCCCTCATATTATGCCTGTATTTGATTCCGAAATGGTCACTGATGCCGAGGCAAACTTGGCTGCCAAGGGCGTTCAAGTTCATTTTAATCATGGCGTGACTGGATTTACTGAAGATGCTACTACCGGAAAGATTCAAGTTGAGCTAGACGACGGTGCAACCGCTTCAGTTTCTTGCGATATGGTCATCTTGGCTATTGGGGTACGCCCAGAGATCACTCTCGCAAAAGAAGCAGGTCTTTCAATTGGAAAACTGGGAGGAATTATTACCGATGAATATATGCGCACTTCCGACCCGTCCATCTTTGCCGTGGGGGACGCTGTGGAGACCAAAGACTTTGTCACTGGCCAGTCAACAATCGTTGCGCTTGCTAATCCAGCAAACAGGCAAGCGCGTGTAGCTGCCGATAATATCATAAATCCAGGAACCTCAAAATACCGCGGAGTTCAAGGCACAAGTATCTGCAAAGTGTTTGAGACGGTACTCGCAGCAACGGGTGCTTCTGAAAAGACCCTCAAACGTTGGAACATGCCATACGAAAAAGTCCATTTGTATCCCTTCAACCATGTTTCGTACTACCCTGGAGCTCAAAAGATTGCCATCAAGGTATTGTTTGATCCAACTACGCGTAAAGTCCTTGGTGCTCAAGCATCCGGCCATGACGGCGTTGATAAGAGAATTGATGTAGTGTCTGTTGCTATCCAAGGTGGCCTGACTGTGGATGACTTGGCAGAGACGGAGTTGTGCTACGCTCCTCAGTTCGGAGCCGCCAAGGACCCCATCAACCTTGCTGGAATGATTGCCACGAACTCATTGAATGGATACTCACCTGTAGTGAGATGGAGTGATGTTGCTGAAAAGCAAGTTTCCACCCATACTCAAGTATTGGATGTTCGTGATGCTGATGAAATCGCAGCCTCTGGTTGCGTGCCTGGATCAATCAATATTCCATTGAATGAGCTGAGAGGCAGAATGGGCGAGATTGACAAGACCAAGCCAGTGGAAGTGTATTGTGCCGTGGGTCAACGTGGCTACTACGCAACGAGAATCTTGAAACAAAATGGCTTTGACGCCAAGAACCTGACGGGAGGTTACACTTTATTCAAACACATGCTTTGATTTATAATAATAAAAATCAATCTTAAATTTGGATCTTATGTGTTCCGAAGAGAGTTTATAGAAATGCTACAGGGTTTTATTAATCAACGGACTCAAATGTAAACACCTCTTCAAATTTGTTTATCATCAGTTGTGCCAAGGACGTTGCATGCTCATCGAAGCAAAACACCTCTCCAAGATTTGCTCTCTGACGATCTGCAACAATCGACTCTTTCAAATCACTTCCACCACAAAGAACATAAATGTTGGGCTGCCTTAAGTTTATAGACGGAGCGATTTGCACATTTGGAATATATCCGTATCCAAACATTGTTACACATCGAATCTTGTGGCCAGGAGAAATCCTATTGGCATGTTCGAGAAGAATTGCCGTAAGTTTGGTGGCTTTTGACCCCGAGCTGATGATTGCTATCTTTTTGGTGCTTACTCTAATTTCCTTTTTAATTAATCGCGAGAGCAAACACATAACTTACAGCTTCGTCTCTATGATTTCCCACAACTTGATTTCGACTTTATCCAACTCTTCGCCAATGAACTCTGAATTAAACTCCAAAATGACGAACCGCGAATATTCCATGGACAACTTGTCAATGTAGGGAACTGCCCCACAAACCTAACAGTAAAAAAACAACTGAATTGTTAGCAATTAACGGATTTTATAATGAGGCGGGATAAAAAAAGTTAATGTTACAATTCTAGTCTGATTGAACATTGCAAAAGGACGATCCAGCAAAAAGATGTGAACCATATCAGACTCATCTTGAAAGTTTGGAGAGGCTAAGATTTCATATCCAGAGCAGCCAGCAGTGTCGAGCGTCAGGAGCCCGAAATCTGAAATCCAACGACATCGACGATAAAAATGGAAAGCATCCAAAGCATCGAAACTGAGCGATTCGTGTTTTGATAGTTGTTCTGTCACGGAAATAATAGTGTCCAGGTTCATACGCGTCGCTTTCTCTTCAATGCATTTCCAATGCCGCCGTTGAACTGTCATGACTTTTTCTATTGTCGACATTGCATCCTTTGAAACTTGTATTCTTCCTTTCTTTTTGATTTTTTCTTGCAGTAACGCTCTCACACATGCCGCGACACACTCAGACATGTGTTTGAGCTCAATTCCTCCCTGTTTCAAATTGCGAACCCATCAAAAACCCGCCAATATTCCAACGAAGAAGCGAAAATATCACCTCAAGTGCGAGAACAAGTTTTCCATTCGCCAATTTAGGATCCATCAGTTGCCTTGTCATTTGTGCAAAACCAGTCGGAGTTACAAGACAGCTTCCAGCATCATTTACCCCAGCATCAAACCCACAAGAGACCACAACAATGTCCGGCTTAAATTCATACGCGATTGGTAGCAATAGTTTGTCAAAGACTTCTAGATAATCGTCATCATCAAAACTTCCACTTGGCCATGGAACATTCACAGTCTTTCCAAGTGCAGCAGGACCACCCACTTGATCAAAGTCTGCATCGGATTTGTAAGGATAAAACCCGCCCATATCATGCCGATGTATTGAAAAATACAAGACATTCGGATCATTCCAAAAGTGTTTCTGTGTCCCATTTCCATGATGTACATCCCAATCGACAATCAAGCACCGCTTGATTTGCTTCTTCTGCAGCATTACTTGAACCGCTACTGCAACGTTATTAATGTGGCAATATCCCATGCTTCGATCCGGTTCAGCATGATGTCCCGGAGGTCGGACGAGGGCAAACGCGTTTGCTGATTTTCCAAGAACCACTCTTTGCGTCGCTTTAATCACGGCGGCGCAGGATATTTTTGCGCATTCAGATGTTTCCTTTGTAAAGAATAAATCGTCGTTGGCGCTTTGTGCGCACAAGCTTTGGAGTTCTTCAGGGCTCATTTCTATGTCGGTACCCTCCATTAGAGAGAAAGTATCTTCGCTTTTACTTGCCAATGCTACTTACTTTCTGATTGTTCTAGTTGGTTCACGAGTCGCTCCGTGTGTACGAGGAGAATGTTGGAGCGAGTTGCTGGTTTTAGTTTTGAGACTACTCTACACTTTTTCAAGAGATCGTATTCCTGAAGCTTCTTCAGGGGCTCTTGAAAGCGAGCCGGTGATTCCGGATGGTTGGCAGATGGGTTCTGACCGTGTTTTTTTGCATATAATGAGTTGGGGTGTAGTTGGGATTGGGGATTGGGCTTACATTCAACATTGCGTGGCCCACCATCTTGTAGTCGAATACAAGCAACGTCTTTGGGATGGCAATAACGTCTGGTTCAGATTCAATTACGACCGCACTCATTCTCCACTTCGCGGTTCTTTGCGAAAATCAATTTCTTTTTTTTTTTTTTTTTTTTTTTTTTTTTTTTTTTTTTTTAAATTTTGGTTTCATGACCTGTATCTTCATTGTTTGACAGTGGCACTTGGTTAGGCTTGGATTTCTTTGTTGCATTTAGCCAGGAGCTTTTCTGCCTGGTCTTCAAGATTGATATTCTCGATACGTTCATTCAGCTGTGATCAGCTTGTTGTGGTTTTTTACCACCAACCATCCAAAAGGTCATAGAGAATGTACATTTTGGTCACATTTATTCAGGATACTTTTCAGCTCGTTCTATCGCAATTCCAAATGCTCTGCCTGAACCAAGCCGAGGTATAACGCCCGCAACAGATGCGATAAAGATAGTTATAGCAGCAGCGACAAGTGGTGCTTGCGGGTAAGTCGGTTCTGACATGTTTATTAATGAAACTCATGTTGAAGTGAAAAGTCTCGATGCAGTCAGCATTCCCCGAAGAAACAGGTGTTCAACACCTCTCAAAAACTTTATACAAGTCCGGTAAATCCACAACTTGAACAACGCTCTCGTTTTTAGCAAGTCCTTTGGAAGGCAAATACCATTGCCGCATCCCTTTGAAAACAACGTGCTCAACAATCCACTTGTAAGACGCAAGTTCTTGTGAGTCCTTCTTTCCGTCCTTGTCTTGAGATGAATCAGTTGGAGTCTTGGCTTCTTCGTTGTAGGGAGGCTCACAGGCATAAAAGATACCCAGCTCCCGAGCAAAGGAATCAAAACATCCTTCTTCAGACTCCCAATCGGCCTGTCGAATTCTCACAATGAATAACAATCGAAGTTGCTACGCGCAAAACACGAAAACAATACCTCAGTACCCAATCGAATCAAAAACAAAGGTAGTTTTCCCAAGTTCGGCTCATACCCCTTCAACAACACTGGGAGAGACAGCAATGTCCCATCATCCAAAACAACCATTGAAAAATACTCCTGAAGCATTTCTCTGCGGTCAATAAACATTTGAACGATGTTCTTTGCAATGGCGTCAAAGTCCTGCAGAGTTTCAGCTGCTGTTGGATTTATCGAAGCTTCCATATCCAAGGCCATGACCACGAGCCCATAGATTGAGACAGGCATTGACAGATGCAAGTAACCAAAATTTGAGAATCCATGAAGTGCAAGCTGGTAAAAGAATTCCCGCCTAGAAAGAGTTTTTGTCAAGTGTGTGTACAGCAAACGCGAATGAAAACCAACTCACGAAACATCCTCGACATCGATAATATACAGCTTCGTCTGATATTGAAGCAACATCCATCGATCATCAACAGGACCAACAATCGTATGATTTCTGAATAATCGGTCATTCCTGTATGGGCTTCCTTCTGAACCCTCTCCCGCAAAGTTAAAACACTGGTAAGTCGAACATCAACTAGCTGATTTCGAGTTGGCTCTGGTTTATCTGACGATACAGATTCAATTTCCATCATTTGTTGCGCTGGTGCTGGAGGTGCTGGGACTGCTGGTGCAACAGCTGGATCATTCGCATTGGAATCTTGGGCTCCCGCGTCTACGACCATTGGATTTGATTCTGAAGATTTTGGTTTGCTGAATGTGGGGTTCGATTTGATGAAGGCGTCTAAAGTTTGTAATCGGCTGTCGGTTCTGACCATTTCATGCTCCTTTCGGTAGGTCGCGACAGGTGTGTTTGGCTTTGGCTTTGGAGTATCTGCGGAAATCGGATATAGCGTTGGCTGTGTGAGTTTTACAGAAGTAGTAACAATTTGCTGTGCAACAGTTGTTAAGGCCAAATAGAAAATAAAGCAAACGCAAAAAGGGCTCAACTGCAGGTTTAAACATTCTTGAGTCATTAACGCCAGCAAGTTTTTCCTTGATGGTGTTAACCAATGATTCAATGATTTTTTCTTCATTGATGAACATGACTTCCTGGAAAGTACATGTTACCTTCTCAAAATATTGGTATGGTATTGCAATACCTTCTTCGTCGGATGCACATTGACGTCCAAATTCTGTGGCTTCATTTCTAACGAAATATAACAAAAGGCATGGGAGTTTTTTGGCAAGTACGCCGAATATAATGATTCTAGAGCGCGTTTGATGTTTGATGAATCTACTGAACGATCTATTTTTTCCATTCGCGTTTAAAACGTTTTGCAACTTTGTGCTAATACAGGTCCAACTTACGGTTGATGAACAGCAGAAAGACCATCTTCTTCATGTTGTAATTGGCATTTGACACGACTGCATCGATTTTAAATTCTAATTCGGCGTCCGTGTGCTTGATTTCAATCAACTCTTTTGCAACAGCGGGCCCATAAACTTGCCGAATAATATCTCTTGTCGTTCCATGATTAGATCGAAAGTCGGCCGAGTTTGTTCCAATCTGAAACGCATTCAGTATACTGATTTTCTGCTGATTATAATACCTTTTTGCATGTGAATGAAACTGAGCTGTTGTGAATGGCGTATCTACTGACTATGTCAACAATTCGATTATACTCGTCGGCAACATTTTTCAACGCCTTCTTTCGTATTGGGACATTAAAAAACAGGTCTTCGATCTGATATAAATGCACAGGTTAAAAGTGACGAGCAATAGGAATGGTTCTCACCAAAATCTGAGTTCCAACGTTTCCGGCCACTGGTTTTGCATCTGCCGATCCACCAGCTTTGGCAGGAACCATGACACCATCGGAATAATGCGCCCTATAGAAACTCGATAAGTCCGCGTTTTCAAACTGACTCCACGCCAACACAAACTTCCAAGCACAATTCGAATCTATCGTTTTCGTAGTGATTGCCACATGAGATACGTGGCTAATACTTGCCAGCTATAAGATTAAGTTTTTCAGAAATCAATCTGACGCGTTGCAGAACTCACAGCTTCTCCGCGAAAGCCATACGTTCCAATTGATGATAGGTCCTCGAATTCTCGTATCTTACTTGTCGCAAATCGTTCGCACACTAAAGGTAAATCATCCTTGTTGATCCCATGTCCGTTGTCCTTCGAGGGAAGGTTATCACTCAGCTGAGCTTCAGCAAAACTTGTACCTGAATTTGCAGCACTTTGAGACCACCATCTTTCGCCATAATCGTAATCGAAGTAGCTCCAGCATCAAGAGAGTTTTCAATGAGCTCCTTAATTGCTGATTACAAAGTATTGAGTCCCAGTAAGTTATAGGTCCGTTTACCGTTCGCAGGCCGCTGAATGATCTGTCCGAGGCTATCAGACAACGGATTAATCCCGCATGTTCAAATACCTCTCCAGCTGCGATTCGATTAACAACTGTTTCGCTTAGTTTTCGGATTGTTGCAACGCCTCCTTCCATTTCTTCTTTTTGAATAAAGCAAAAAACATACTCCGCTTCAGTCAGCCGCTTCGTCGATTAAGCGCGTCCTTTCTTTCCCCAAACATCTCACGTAACCGCTTGAATACGGCGCCATCGATGAGCTCACTTCCTGTAGTCGCCGTTCTGGGAACAACTGGCGTTGGAAAGTCAAATCTAGCAATTGAACTGGCACTCGCTCTGAATGGCGAAGTCATCAACGCGGATTCGATGCAGGTCTACAAGGGCCTGGATGTGATCACAAATAAGGTCACGAAAGAGGAACAAGCTCTTGTCAAACACCATCTTCTTGATTTCGTCGACCCAATAGACCAGGACGATTATTCTGTGCTGAAATTTGAAAAGGATGCATTGCGAGTGGTTGGTTCAAGAGAGGTTCGAGTTCGCGCTTCCTTACTGCCCCATGACAGATTGCAGACATCCATTCCAGAGGAAAGCTCCCAATTCTCGTCGGGGGAACACATTATTACGTTCAATCTGTCTTGTGGGATTCACATTTGGTTTCCTCTGAAGATGACGTTCAACAAGTGGATTCTAATGTCGAAGATGTGGCTCACGATTCTATTCCTCAAAAGTTATCTGCCGAGATATCATCGGCTCTTCAAAACTCGGATTCATCGTTTAAGTATAAACCTGATTCAGAACAAGATGCTGTTGTGCTAGAGCTGGGCCGCCTTCTAGCTGACGTGGATCCTGCTATGGCCATACGTTGGCATCCAAAGGACTGGAGGAAGATTCGCAGAAGCCTGCAAGTAAAACATACACGGAATTATGGTTTTTTGGTTTTCAACTCAAGATATCTATTTTGCATTCAAGGTGTTTTATACTCGTGGAGAACGGCATAGTGACATTTTGAATCGTCAAAAAGAAGATGGCGGTGGCAGCTTGAGGTTCACAACATGTGTCTTTTGGCTATGGGCCGAAAACAAAGCCCTAGATATGAGGCTTGATTCGCGTGTCGACACAATGATTTCGGTAGTGACGTCGATTTCTTTTTCCGAAAACCAACCGCTAATTGGGGCAAGATAGAATGGTCTGTTCACGGAAATCCAAGATATGCGAAAGCGCGTTCGCGAGGCGAACAATGGCATCATTGATATCGACTACACAAGGGGAATCATGCAAACAATAGGTTAAGTGTTCTTAATTTTTTCGTGGGGCTTTTTGCTAAGTCCTTTCGTAGGCTTCAAAGAGTTCGATGGTTACCTTACATATTTAGAGAAACCAAATGACTCGGAAGATGTAGCTTCGTTAAAGAAGCAATCAGTCGAATCCATGCAAGCCGCTACTCGACGATATGCTCGTCGACAAATCAGTTGGATTAAGAACAAATTGGGACCAAAGTGTGTAGATGAATCAAAAAAGCCGAATATGCAGTCCAATGTTGCATTTTGGGCCCTTGATGCCACTGGTAAATTCATCTCGCCATCACTTGATTTTCACTCTGATACACAATATTCCCCAGACCTTAGCTCATGGAAGGTCAATGTTCAAGAACAGGGTATTTCCCTTTGCAAGCAGTTCCTTTCTGGAAAGGTTGATTATGTGCCATCATCGTTGACAGCCACATTGCTGAATCTCGATGAACATACTGCACTTGGCAAGAAGCAAACCGATTGGGCACCACGAAAATGCGAGATTTGTACAGCTGCTGGTACCGGGGAAATGAAGCTGATTCATGGGGCCCGTGAGTGGGATATTCACCTGAAGTCAAAGACCCATGTGAAAATGGTCAAACGGCTCAAGTGGAAGGCGGACTTTACCCAGTGGAAAGATAAAAAAGAAGCGGCAGACACCTGATAAAGGAGCTGCAATAAATATTTATAGTTCCTTAAATGCGGTACATCACGCTTTTCCAACCAGGCGGATCGATTTTTGTGCTTCAAAGCCTTACATATCGCACAAGCAACAAGGATCGCGAAATCAAACCTACACCTCCAAATATTTGAATATATCCAGTTTATAGCTAACCCATCGTTGGAGTTCAATTTTTTTTATGAGAATGACTAAAAAGTAAACTGAAAAGAAAAGGGCATTAACCCACTTCACAAAACATCCCGCCCTCTAGTCTCCAAGGGCAAGAACAGCATACACAGCCCCGCCCCAAAAAATCGCAGCCGACGCAAGAAACAGCGGCACACTCATTGAAATATTCAACAACAACCCAGTCAATAACGGAGCCAAACAGCCAAACACCCGCGAAAGCGCCGCCGCAGCTCCATTCGCAGTTCCCCGAACATTTGTCTCAAATCTCTGGCGTATACGTGTACAACACACCATACATGCAGTTCTGAAGAACAGAGACTACACTGCC
>JAIVFH010000183.1:0-54912 GCA_025765595.1 Obelidium mucronatum | reverse complement strand
GGGAAGAAGGGTATTCGGCTTTGGATCGGTTCAGTGCAAAGAAACCGAAATGGTGAATTGATTTGTATTTCGTCTTTTCGCTGTGCTTCAAGGTTAGAATAAAAAAGTTTTTGGGCATTTACTGTTGACTGTTGAGGCAATGTTTAATTGTTTGAAAATATTCAGTTGTTCATTTAATACCTTTATTATCTAAACATGAATAACCAGCAGCTGTCCTTCGTGAGAGGCAACGGCAACGATGCGATCCTGGTGACTTGCAATGTCTCCACGGAAATTTCTTGGCAGCCAAAATCTTCGAGCACCATCCACTTGTTTATCTAACACCCAACCATCGGAATCCACAATCCAGGACTCCTTAGAGACAGATTCTATGCTGTTCCCAATAAGTTGGCCATCGGCAAAGGTTGAATCTGTCAAAAACCCTCCTTTCTTCACGGCCTCAATCTGCGCTTCAATAGCATCAACCTGAGGTTTAGTCAACATCATAGTTCTTCCATCCACTTTCACAATGGATATTGTGCTGCTTTCTCTCCGTTTGATTTCGATTCGATTCAGAGGTACCCTTGCTCCACCTGGAACCATGATCGACGTGGAATCCATCGAAATAGCTGTCATTGCCATGTGTGTCTTTTTTCCAAACCGCAAGTATTCGTAGTCGGACTCTCGATCAACTTCAACCGATGCTACCTTATTAACAGCATCTTGGAAGCTATTACCAACGTCCAAATTGAATAGTTCTACTGTTCGAATGAGTTTCCCCGTTTCTGTACTCCATAGTTTGATCAATCCGTCGATTCCTGCTGTGATTAAGACAAATCCATTTGATGAGATTTTCATGGCTCGGACTGGAGCTCCTTGACCGTCTGACTCGTCCGATATGTGAGATATCGTAGGGTGGTCTGTATTTATCTCCCATACTCTCACAGTTCTATCTTTAGATCCTGTACATGAGTTGAAATTAGTTAATAGAAGAGACAACCAACCCTACACAGTGAGACGCACCGGAAAACTTTTTTTCCATCAGCCATGAAAAAAACACATTCAACACTATCATCATGTCCTACCAGGACTTGCCAGCAACGCCCTGTGGCAATATCCCATAATCGAATTGTCTCATCTTTCGATCCAGAAATCAACCATTTACAATCCAAAGACATCGAGACTGCATTCACCGTTTCAGTGTGACCTTCAAATGTCCGAAGACCCATGCCCGTCTTAAGATCCCACAACCGAATCGTCCCATCACTTCCACCGGTCGCAACAACAGATCCATCTGGCGCTATGCAAACACAAACGACTGGTCCCTGATGACCTTTAAATATCCACACAACATCTCCTGACATGCAATCACGTACAACAACTGAATTCTCACTATTGTTAATGGATACAAGCTGGGTTCCATCGCGGGAAATCACCAAAGTATTTATACTAAATGTTTTTGCAGAAATAGTTTTGACGCATTCTCCAGTAAGCAGGTCCCAGGTTTTGACTGTTTGATCAATAGATCCAGAAACGATTCTTGAACCATCGGGGCTTATGGAAATGTTCCATACGTGGTCTAAATGACCTTCCAATACCCGATAGAGACGACCTGCAATTGAGAGAAAACAAGAATCACGGAAAGATGATTAACAGAATAAATGGCCAGGAAAAGATACCACTACCTGAGTCCGCGTCAAATACTCGAACTGTCTTGTCGAAACTCGCTGAAACAATCCATTTTCCATCAATCGAAGCACAAACAGCAGTCACGACGCCTGTGTGAGAAGTCAACGTCCATGTTAAGCTCGGCCAAATCTTGTCGATGCCGCGAATAACGATGGGTGTACGACGTGATATTCCTTGCGATGAAAAAGCAGCGCGATGTGACATTTTTGAATACTGCTTATGAAGAGAGATGTAGAAGGCGCAAGAGGGATTGCAGTGGTATAAACGTGGAAAGATGCTTTCGAGAGCGGATACGAAAAACAAGTCAAGAGTTTGATGGCATCACAAATCATGCAGTTGTTTGAGCAAGAGGAACTGAAGTGGTTGGAATAAAAGGCTCAATAAACGATGGTACTTTTAAAGAAGTATCAGAAGGTCTCGTCCCAATAGCAACGGCTGCGTTTCGCTTAAGAATTCCAACAAAGACAGAAATTCTTGTGGCCGATGGCATTTCGGTCAAAAATGTGGATAAGGAATTCAATGTCGGGAGACCCAACGATTCCAAACAACCCATCAAAGAAAGTGCCTCGATCCACTCCAACAATTTTTCGTGTACAAAGGCTCCCACCAGATCTTGGATCGCATGAACAAATTTTCTGTCGATATTCAACTCACGAAGTGCACTGGATACTCGCAACAGGTGTGTTCCCAAATTCTTGCAAATGTATTGAATATGATCAGGAATCCGGTCGTTGATACACTTGTGTAAGTCAGGAATTTCTTGGTTAAGCCAAGTTGAAGGATCTTCTAGATTTAGCGGATTGGATCGTAGCTTCGTGTTGAGATGCTTGAAGAAATGTAGTAGAAGATAAACTTCAGCTTCGCTTTTGTATATGCGGAATCGAGGATCATCGCATTCTTCCGAAATCAGAAACTCCCCGATAAGTTCATGACTTATTTGAATTAAGTCCTTCTCAAGAAATTCCAAGAAGCAGGACACCTTTAGCAGCATTCGTCGAATCGCGCCAGGAGATATGTCCATAAAACCAGCCAACGTAGACACGGAAACATGACTTTGCAGCAGCACTAAAACGCTCATGATTTGACGAAATATCTCAATCTCTTCCTCTTGAGAATCTCTAAAGATAAACGAAAGAAGACCCAGAATCACGTCTCCAAAGTCTTTTGGAAGAGATTCAATTGCACGGACGGCTTGCTTAACTTCTTTAAAATTTGAGCCATCCATACCAATGGGCTCAAAAGCAAAGCGACTGTATAAGAACATGCCATCGGCTTTTGCAGTCAAAGTCATTGTAAGGTCGTCCAAATCTTCCTTCTCTGGAACGACATTAAGCTGTATGAAAGGTTCGATAATCTCTCGATGGACCTTATTCAAATCCTTTCGTTGAAACATTCTATTCAGCTCGATTTGTGTTGGATTCAAATAAGGCAGCATATCTTCCTTGATCTCGTCTGTTGCGGCGCTAGTAAACAGAAACTTGACATTCAAAGGCAGTATTTGTAGAGCCGATTTCAACTCAATAATGAAATCCCTCCGAGATGTTCTCACATTGTCCAGCCCATCAACAACAAACAGGACCATCGGCTTTTTTTTCAGAAACTATTTTCGATAGAGCGAGCAACAGAGGATCCGTGAGAAGCATTTTCAACTGTTGTGGAAGCGTAGATCCTGACGCTTCCTCCAACCGCGCTTCGCCAACCTCCGTTAGGGCACTTTCAAATAAGCCCCACGAATCGGCAAGACGATAAGCCAAGTCATTAATTACCGAACAGACGCTTGCGTTGACATCAGGCCGTAAGAAAACCCATGATAGAAAGATGTTGGCGGTAGAATATCGAGAAAGATGTCGAATGGCAGCTGCTGAGGCGACTGTCTTCCCTGATCCACTCTTTCCGTGTATCCACATGACAGAAGTATTGGTATCAGATGTTTCCGTAGCCCATTTAGCAATGTCAGTCAAGAGCCATCCTCTCGTCGCCGGATGGAAGCGGGAATACTGAAGATTAAGCTGTTCCGTTGAAGAAACGGAAGACGGCTTTAAAATGCGGGCCAAAAGCCGAAGGCCATTCAGTGGAATAACTTCTGGTATCGTTTCATTGGTTGTAGAAGGAAGGTGAAGTTTGTTTGCCGTTCCAATATTGTATAGACTTGCACGGGGACGTAAAATCGATAACCGAGGTCTCCGATGAGCGTCAGACAGAGAAGAACCCGGCCTCATGTATGGAACTTGGTCATCGGGTGTTTCTAGTTCAGATTCTTGTTTTGCTATTCGAAAACTTGGTGAGCCTGGAATCAGCGCAGCTTTTTCTTGAATAATTTTAGCGAGAGCGTCGATTGAAGAGCGGTTTGCTTTTGACGAAGTCGATGAAGAATAGGACACAGTTCCAAGAGAGCAAGATCCTTCAACCAATCGAACCCAGCCAAAGCCTAGCTCTTCCGTAGGATTTATCAGTACCCCAACAGTAGCTTTGCCGAGAGTCAAAGCCAATTGCGCATCGCTCCGTGAAGAACGGTCGCTCTCAAGGGTTGAACTGAGACAGATGGCAAACAGAGCACTCTCCTTGATGGGATCATCCAAGCCATCTTCAGAAGCTTCGAATGACGTTGAAACTGCTATGTTTCGCTTCCGCAGAGAATAGACAATGTGAGCAGCCACAGCTGTGTCAGGTTTGCTAGAACAAGCATCAGCGTACATCGAGGCAGTTGAACCGAATTTACCAAAAAGCAAGGTATATGTCATAGCGAAGTCCAGATTCTAGGGGCAGTGTGGCTTCTGGCTTTGCGTCCTTCTTGACGTCCACTGTTGACAAGCTCATAGCAACAACAACCGGAGAGATGGCCTCATCGTCTAATGGCGCATTGGTATCATCTGTGAGAGACTTTCGGTCAGAGAAACTGAATAGATGCTTCGAACAGTACTTCTCATTTGAAAGGAAATATGAATAGTTTCAAACTATTTTCAAACTCATCTATGAATAGTGTCAAACTATTTTCAAACTCATCTCTAAGCTGCACTCATCCATTCTCTATTCCAAAAGACAATCCACGCCCATAGCAGTCGTAGTTCAAGCCTTGCCCCAAATACCACTCGCAATCGTAATCATCGTAATTTGCCCCTGCCCAACAATAATAATCAATCGCAACAACATCAGGTATTTGGATTCACAACACTCCATTTGGTCCAACTGACTCCACCCATCGCAAGGCCCGCAATCACCAAAACCACTAGCCCATTCGCCCCATCCCAAGCAGCACCCACAACAGTACAAGTACCGCTCATACACCCACTTGTGTCGCTTCGCAATCCAAACTTGACTTATGTATGCAACAATAAGCGGCGTAACAAACCAGGACTGATACCCACCAGGTCCCCACAAGCTGAAAAACAAAGGGAAATTCACAAGCTCCCAACGTCTTGATTGGACAATGTATCGATTACCCAGCCATGGTATCAGTGGGGCAATAAACCCAATAAGAAAACACCACAACAGTGGTTGATATCCTCCTCTTCGTTCACCATCCTCACCACCTCCGCTGCTGCTGAAAAACCGTGCCGGGCCTATTGCACCCATCATCCCCGACGAGCTATAAAAGCCAACGTAGAGGGAATACTGCCAATCAGGGCGTTCCAACAAATCCCCAGAATTAAACATGACAAAGTATGCAGCAAGCGTCGCGCTAATGGAGCTTGATGAGTGTTCCCCAGACCTGGGAGAAAACGAGAGCATAAGGGGGGATATGTAGGTATTGACCCAGTTTCAATCCTTGCGTCAGTGTGAGGGCTTGAGTGATGGTGTTGTATCCCCATGATTGGAATGTCATGTTTGCGATTGTTTGGCCAGGTAGAAGGAGTCCAATACTCATTTGTGCCAGCATGATGATGTTGAGTGTGTATCCACTGATTGCTTGAATGATTCCAAATGGAAGGATGAATAGCGAAGAGATCGCCAGGTTCAAGAAAATAGCCCACCATGGCATGCTATAAGGTGTCCAAAGAGACAAGGCGAAAGCTGCTGCCGTAGTGATGACCAAAAATATCAGGTACATCCAATCAGGAATTTCTGGGTATGAATTCATCATTTGTGTGTGCTTTTCAGTGAATTTCGAGTTCCCGATTCTTGCCATTGCTTGTCGATAAACATTTCCGCCATGCCACAGCAAAACATGTGAAATTGTGGAAGAAATTGCGAGAAAAGATGCACCATAAGTAATCGCGTAGAAACCCGTAATTCGAATAGGTGAGACATCGATGTAGGCAGTTTCGTTTAAATTGTAATTGTCGCTCTTATTGTACAAGAAATTGGCATCCAAAGGAGATCCAAGTGAGTACGCTGATGAGTTTGGATTGCCAGAAAAAAGAGAGAGTGAGTTCGGCATCGGGTTCAAGTTGACTCGGTCTGCTGTCAATAAGGACTCGAGTCCCCACACATCCAGTGAAAATAATATCGGTACAAGAATCCATTGAAAAAAGACACCACCGACAACATAGTTGAATGCTGCCCAAAATGGGGACGTAATGTAAACCGATCCTACAAATTGATGGTGATGTCAAAAAAAGGCAGTGACTACCCAACGATCACTGACTAAATACCTATGTAAGCCCAATCAAAAGATAGACCAAAAACACCTACTCCATTACTGGCGGAAGCAGCAACCGCGTTGAATGTGGACATCTTCCCTGAAGGTTTTCCTTTCAGACTCCCAATTCCAAAAAAACAAAGCAAAGATATGGCTTGTAGCACAGGGGCAAAGAACTGCGGCACCCACGAATAAGTGAACATTCCGGCAAAGGCATACCAAAACACCCTCATCCTTGATACTGACGTTGATTTGTTGTTTTCCGAAAGAGCAATGCCATCTTCGTTGACCCGATGAAACGAGGATAAAATCGCGATTGAAGATAAATTTCCAGGCCACCACATCGCTTTAGGCTTGACAAGAAATCGGCGGCAAAGTCCTGATAACCCATATCCAAGGAATTGAGTCACAAGCACGAATCCCAATGAGTGCCCAAACGATATGCTTGTGTTCCTCATGAACTTGGAATATACTTGAGTTACAACGTTTTCAATGCCGTATGGTGTTGTCGAGCAGGATGCCATGATGTCTGAAGTTTTTCGTTTTGCACGGTGGGATTGGGATTCATCAGCCAGACTTTCGGGTAAAATGGGATACTCAACAGATCAATGCATGCTCCTTCAACGTGAACGGCCCAGGATTAAGAATCCCGATTGGTATAAATCGGGCCCATGCGGCACCCATCGGATAGCTGAGAATAGTTGCAATGTCTGCCCCAATCGCCAACACATTTGATCGAAAAGAAAAGACTGTGTTTGCAACAGAGATCAACATGCTCCAGAATGTACCGATTAAAACTGCTCGCACAGTGAAAGCCATTGTAGTCGGATCGTCGGTTTGCGGAACAAGAAACTCACTATACTCGGGTCAATCTCAAGACTATCAATCGAGCGATCCTTACATGCTTTGCAAGAGTTCATCTTCTGGAAACACTGAGCTGTCGTATAATGGGCATTCTTTATCGATTACTTCGGAATTGGGATCCAAAGTCTGTGAAACAAGAAACGTGTCGCCGGTTGTTTGGACCATCCAATTTTGGAACAGAACGAAAAACAGTCCGCACACAGTATTTGTTCTTTACCCCCATAAATGAACTTTCGAGTCTGTCAACACAGCAATTGCCCCCTTTACAGGAACAATATCCATCACCTTCCCTTCATATTCCACCCCTCCCAACCTCTGCACCTCTCTGACAATTCCCTCAGGATTCACAGTGTGCAGTAACGCACATTGCTCTCCATCGCTGCCAGTTGCGAAGACTTGAATTCCACTCCTTAGTGTAAAACACCGGGATCGGGCGAGGAGAGGATTCCATGGAGTATGGTATTCAGCAATATGAGTCGATGTTGTTAATTTTGATGTACTTGACGGTGGCGGATCTTGGTGGGGAGAGGCATCAGGTGCTAGCTCTCTTGCAATTGTCTCAATAACGTGATTCAGTTGAGTTGGACGACGCCATGATGTGAATAGTGTATTGGTTTGATCGTTGTAAAAGGCGTTGGTGCATTTGTCACCACCTTAAGTTAAAAAAATTATCAGTTTGCGAACATCCCTTCCAGCATGAAATTCATAAAAACCTTTTGCTAAAGGAACGCAAGTGAACCCATCATCTACGATGGAAAAGCAGGAATCTCTGTTGGCTAATTTTTCAAGATAAAAACTAGTTGCCAAACTTCCCCCGACGAGAGAGTTGGTAGATTCAATGTGTTGTAGAGAATGGACACCGTTTCCGATTTTTCCCATACTCGAATGTGTGAGACTGTGCAAGACTGTAGAAGGGTTGCGGGTATCGTAAATTTGGACTATACTGTTGTTTCCGAGTCCGACGTATAGAATGTGTTCTCGAATGGTATCAAAGGAGCATGACCATCCTGGGGCAGAGAGATCAATGCTAGTGTTTCAATGGCAAGATTAATAAAGAAGGCCAAAAAAGAGCCAGAAGCAGCCGACTGACCTCAGGTTAGCAAAATCAGTTTCTGAAGAATACAGTTTGAGTTTCTTGTCTAATCCCGTGCTTAGAATGACATCTCGCACGCCGTTCCGAGACAAGACTTTAACATCCCGTATCACACCAGAATGCAACGGAGTAAAAACGCGCGATTTCATTTCAAGATTCCAAGCCGTGACGCCGAATTCTTTGTCTCCCATACCGTGAGCAAAATATAGAATTCCAGTATGATCCCATGAAGCAGCGCCGACGCGAACAGTTCCCTTGCTCAGAAACATTGATGTTCTCACTTTCAGTTTTGAGTCAAAGGGGGCAGATGATAGTATTCCAGAACTGATTATTCGTTCCAAGTCGCGTACTTTCAGTTTGAGGGTATCGTTTTCTAGTTCTAAAGCTTTTGCCTGACTTTGCGCAATATCTCGTGCTGCATAGGCAGCTCTTAGCGTGGAATCATCAACAGCTGTCAGATTTTGGGCATATACATTTCGAACGTCAGTATGTTTTGCAGGAGCCCTATCCTTGAGATTAATACAACAGATTCGAATCTCTTAACTGATCAAATAAGAAGCAAAAATAACTGAACTTGCAAATAGGACATGTCTTTCCGTTATGCCGTTGGAGGTAATCCTTGATGCATTTCAACCCGAACAAGTGACCGCACTTCAAGGACGCTGAGCGATGAGTCCCTTGCGTTGTCCAGTTTCCATAGCATCTGATTGAATTTCGACTGATTAAATTGAGTTCCGGTGTTTGTCATTCCGTTACATGATGCATTCGTTCAGCGGTTCCGTGTCTCTCTCGTCAGCTTCTTGCCTCGCGTCCGCTTCTTCGCTTTCCGTTCGTTTTCTTTTCACACACGTTTTTGGTTCCTGGAAGATATCTGCACGAACAAACAAGAGTATTAGAAAGTTGTTTCCCAGAGTTGTTCCAACCCTGAGTCCGTGGCTCATCAGAGACTGCCGCTGCCAACGGCTCTTGGTTTTCCTCTTCGACATCGCTGCTTTCGCTAAAGAGCGGCTCTTCGTCAGAGTCGTCGGATGAAACACTGACAACATCGGCCATTGGATTCGGACAGAGTTCTTCTGCCTTCCTTTTTCTTTGCAAAACAACTCTCTTCAAACACCAAATGTCTGAACGTAAAGTCCTCAACAAGTACTTCCCGCCGGACTTTGATCCTGCAAAGGTAAACTAGAGAGAGATGTGGAGAGAGAGAGAGATGTGGAGAGACAGAGGGAGAGAGTAGTTTGTGAACTCACCTCAACCACTTAATCACTTAATCAACTCAATCAACTCAATCAACTCACTCAACTCTTCTCTTTAGATCCCCCGCCGCAAAATGGCCGCTGACCAGCAACACAAAGTGCGTCTCATGGCTCCCTTCTCAATGCGATGCAACACTTGCGGCGACTACGTGTACAAGGGCAAAAAGTTTAACGCACGCAAGGAGAAAGTCGAAGGCGAAACATACCTCGGGATAATGATTTTCCGATTCTACATTCGATGTCCCAAGTGCTCTGCGGAAATCACATTCAAAACAGACCCGAAAAACACAGACTATGTTTGTGAGCATGGCGCAATGAGAAACTTTGAACCTTGGCGTGAAGAGACGGATGTAAATGAATTGAAGAAGGCGGAGAAGGAGAAGGAGGAGGAGAATAACCCCATGAAGGCGTTGGAGAATAGGACAGTTGCGTCCAAAGTTGAGATGGATATTTTGGATGCCTTGGATGAAATTCGTACGAGGAATGCTGCGACAGAAAGGATGGATGTGGCGGCTGTTTTGGATAGGCTGCAGGGAAAACAGAGGAAAGAGGTGGAGCGGCTATTGAAGGCTCAGGATGATGCTGATGAGGCCCTTGCACGTGCCGTGTTTAAATCGTCGGATGACGGTGTGGCGATCCGTCGGCTGGTGGAAACTGATGATGCCACTTCATCATCAAGCTTTATACCACCGGTGGATTCCTTGGGTGGTGGGGTTGTGGCTGCTCCAAAAATTAGCGTGTCGGATTGGATTCCTGCTGCATCAAAGAAACGAACGCAGGATTCTGCTTTGGGATTGTCTGTTGTTGCCAAAAAGAGCAAACATTCACCAGACCAAGTACTCCCAAAGCCATCCAATGAAGTTAAGGGGAAAGGGGTGGCAACTGCAACAACCGTCGGTATTTCTGCTTTAGCAGCGTATGGATCAGACGATGATGACTCCGACGCCTGAATTCACTATAACTTATAATAAAAACGCAGTTTTTGGCTTTGTTTTATTTGACCCAATAGAAAGAAAGTACATGACGTGAAAAAATAAACGAGTTATGTGGAGGAAAGATATGTGGAGGAAAGAATTGCTTCTACCAGGGAAGACCAAATGAGGTAACTTTTGAAGAGACTGGCCTTTTTTTATATCAACAGAAACGCAAGAAGTAGAAGCAGTATTGGTTTGGATCCGCACAACCCCCGTTAATACACGGAGACAAACCGCAAGTGTCGTTTGCGTAATTCCAAGTACCAGCGCATCGGGTGGCCCACTGCTTCTCTGTTGTGAAAGGCCCTTGGGGAGGGTAACCCTCACCGACTCTCTCTCCATCCAATGCTTTTCGGAGAGTTTGAGAGTAAGTGGAAAATGCTGGGTTTGAAGACGACACGTCATAGACAGAGATTCCATAAAACTGGGGATTGCTGCCAACAGTATCAAGCACGGCTTGAAGCTGACCAGGTTTCAAGAAACCTCCAGTAATAGCTGATGTATCGTCTCCAGCAAGTCCAATCACAAGGGGGCCCTTGTACAACTTGGTCCAAATATCAAAGTTGAAACCAAACGGATACGAGCATGTGGGGTTGTTGTAGTACTGGATAATAACCCAGTCAAAGAGCTCAGGGTTAGACTTGATGATGGGTCCAGTGTTCAGATCCATGTCCACACCGTTCAAAAAGCATTGAGGAACAGCAGCAAACTTTGAAGATGGACTCAGTTTCTTGAGAGTTTGAAGCATGATAGTTTGCTCCTGGGTAAAGTACGGGCCCGTCTTTTCAACATCGAATTCGATACCATCGAGAACGGCACTTCCAAAGGGACGAGTGGAAGAATTTCCTTGAAGGAAACTGTTGTAAATAATGTTGGCATAGAGAGCACCATCCCCAGGAATGAAATCATAAGGTGAGTGCATGTCTCCACCAATAGAGAGCATGACTTTGATGTTTTTGGATTGGCAGTATGTGATGTCTTCGCCGACTTTAAGGAATACCTTGGGCTGTGTGATTTTTCGGTCAGCCCTGAAATCACAAATCTTGAAATTACTTTGCTCCTTACATCAATAGGATTCCCGTTTAAATTGGCACTAACACGACCTCCAGCTGCTACTTCATACCGCCCAATGATGGATAGATCCAAACCCCAGTGACCGTCACCGCCTCCCCATTCATGCATAAAGGCAATGTTCATTGTCTGGTAGTAGCCCAGATCACAGTAGTACCGAAGCGGCTTCTGCTGGTCAGCATCGGGGATTGTTCGCGTGTTGCGTCCCAAAGGCCCAACTCCGTTTCCTGTTTTAACGTGGGATAATGATGAGCGATAAAATCAATTTGGGCTTGTTTTCGATTAAAGAGGTCAACAACACACCAATGGCAGACTGGCCCCAGTATCCAAAGAACTGCTTTCCCTTCAGCGTCGTAGTTCCGTTCCCCTTCGACACTCCCGTAGTGGCTGAAGCACCTGGCGCTGAGCTCGAGGACGAGTTTGAGGTTGATGCAGAGTCTTTGCGGGTCAGGAAGTAGGCAGCAAGCGATGCGGCAATCACCAGAATCGCCACGGCCGAGCCAATGATAATTGCCTTCTGCTTCTTGCTGTTCTTGGTGGTTACTGGCACGGGCTGCTGTTCGCTGCCAACTTGTTCCTCATGAGTCTTTGCCATTTGCTGGGATGGAATTTTTTGAAAGCAGTTGAAAATGAATTCATCGCTGTTTCCTTCATAGAGTTAAGTTGCGAGGTTGTAACCAGCTCTGAGTTTATGACGGAGGCGCGTCCTATGTCGAAGTTGACGGTTCATTGGGCTGACTTGTTCGTCTTGAGGTCCACTTTGACAGGTGAAGAATCATTTCAAAAACGCAACCATGGTTACCATTCATCATCGATTGAATACCATTGCGACTCTCCCGAGTTTGAGGAATCTCCTCAAACCCTCCTGCGCGATTCAATTAGTCCCGCCAGCCACCATTATCTATATACTATTACACCTCCACTCCGCCCTGCTCGACGAGTCGGAATAAGGTCGTTTGGCTTGTGCGTGTCATTCTTTGTATGGACGAGGCTCATTGGGATCCTTGTCATTACCTTTGATATTGTTCTGCTTTATTCCATCGTGTTCACTGAAGTACCTTCACCAAGTCTACTTTGATTATGACGACATCTTAACAGTGCATTGAACTTTATTTTTGAAAATACCAACCAACCTTCGGCTGTAAAGGTTAAAAGAGAGTTTATCGTCATCTGCCCGGCACGGAATTGTAAGCACGTTCTCGTATTTTGGATTAAAGGTGTGTTTGCTAGCGCTGGAGTTGTTGGTCGCGAAAGTAGATGGCATCCCGTTGTGTATTCTATTTATCGGTTGGGATTCATGCGCGATTAAAAGTTCAAGTGCATCTTATCGGTACAAATGAGAAGTGGGACCGTAGTA
The DNA here is from genome assembly GCA_025765595.1 of Obelidium mucronatum. NCBI lineage: Eukaryota > Fungi > Chytridiomycota > Chytridiomycetes > Chytridiales > Chytriomycetaceae > Obelidium > Obelidium mucronatum. Next base: position 42,053 of record JAIVFH010000183.1, on the reverse strand, counting down.
TTAGATGCAGGAATAATTGGCGCGCAAAGCAATTTTCGAAATAGTTTTCTACACAATAATCCCTCATCAAAAAATTCAACAAAGAATTGTTAGATTTTACTTCAGAAAACAGTTCGCACTGTGATATTGAACAAAGAAAAATAAAAGGCCTAGTTTTCTCTCTTGTATCTCCAGTCCTTGATTCTAAATTCCATGGCATACTCCATGACCCTTCCACCTTTGTAAAACTCAGTCTCGAGGACAGTGTGATTGAAACCCATCAAGACCAGATCCTTGACGGGAAACTCTTCTGCAACTTTCTCACGAAGTTTCTTGATGCGCAATTCTCCAATCTTTGGACCCAACGCCTTTCCAGGTGCCTCGCACGCGCTCAAAACAAGCTCAAGCGCGTCTTCTGGAGTGATATAAGCGGCTGTTTCCTGAATGTATTTGACAGATTCATCGATTGTCCAACCACGAGCATGCAACCCAGTATCGACCACAAGCATGATGGAGTTGAGTAATTCGCGCTCCAATTTGCCAAAGAGTTGTAATGGACTGGTGTAGAATCCCAGCTCAGTTCCGCAAGATTCGGCATAGTGTGGCCATGCCTGAGATTTCGACAGCTTATGTTCTGTGTTGAAAAACTGCCCTCGACGATTCATTGTTTCCATTTGGTGACTATTTAAATCAAGATGATAGTGTGAGCGAAAGGATGAAAAATAAGCATGTCTTAACTATGCTCCAGGATATAGCTAACAAGAAAAAGAAAAAGAGATATAAGCGAAGTTGTTTCCCAATGTAAAAAGCGAATACAAGACTACTTTGTTCAGAATAATGGCCTCCCACTGATGATTTGGGAACTCCAATAGTTTTTTAACATTGACTTCAAATGATCTCTGGCTCTTGAAATTTGTTGGAGTGTTTTTATATTGCACCAAAGGTGCAAAGTCCTCATTCTCAACAGCAACTCGCGAAGTAGCTTGGATTGCATATTTGTACAAACTAGGATATCTTGTCAATGACGCCCCCTTGATACCAATACCAAAACTCACCGTAGCGACGTGAAAGTGAAATGCTTTGACGCCTCAAAAGCAGCAGTAATAATGCTGTCAAATTTTACAAAGGCTGTATCACCATCTGCTTCAAAGAGATCGGGGAAAGCTTGGCGATCGCGAAGACTGCGGGCAAACGCTTGAATGTTCACGCCTTGACCAAGAGTCTTCATAATACTAAGCATTTCGCATTGAATTCTCTCGATTTCTGAAATTCCGATGGCGTGAATTTCATCAGGGGTTTTATCCGACAAGCAGTACTGGCGGATGTACTCTTGATAGGCCTGAAAGAAATTCACGTAAATATATAGATTGCATGATATAGAGCCCCTAAAACAAAGGCAAAAACCTTTTTATAACCAGGAAGTTCGTAAATTCCTGGATTCGGTCTTGCGTGTGGCAGATATGTGTCTTGTAAAAAGGCTGCCAATTGTCGAAATCCGCCATTCAATGGTTGCAGTGTCTCTGAAAACACCGGCTTTTCCTTGACCAAATCTACACCACGGTCAAACTTGCGAGATTGGGCGTATGGAGGGACACACATGGTGGACTGAATGGCTTGTGATTCTGTAAATTCTTTGCAGAAGGAAATAAAGCGCTCGACTGTTTCGCGGTTCAGAGTTACTTTAAGATCGATTGCAGTGCGCAAGTTCTCGATCACAGAAGGAATTTGGGCAGCGGCAAGCTGCAGACGTTGAAGATGATCTCCTGCATATATTTCAATGATGGCCCAGCGGAAGGATTCCTCCAAGCCAAACAACGGATTATCGTCCCTGCAAATGCAGGATGTCAATAAAAGGATCAACCAGAAGAGAACACACTGATACATACTTGGAAATGAAGCCCAATGCAAACCAATCTGTTCTGGACAAATCGTAGATGTCCACACCAACAGTGTCTTTGAAAGCCCTCAGTGCAATTGCACTCTCTGGATTGTATTCATTTGGCTTCATCAATGCCGCCTCCGCTTGCAGCTGGCGGGCAATCTTCACAAACTCGGTCCTTGCCACTTCAGAGACGTCAAATACACAAGCTTCTAGTAGTCCAAGGCGGCAGCCGCTGTCTATAAGCAGAAACGGCTTGCCCAAGTATTGCAGCTTAGCGTCGGCGTAGTCTTCCAAAATGGTCATTGCCGTTTTCGATCAATTTCCTGTTTACAACCGATTTGCCACCAATTTGATCCAATTTGCTGACCAATTCAATTTGCTCCAATTTAATGTTCTGGTGGTGGCAGCAGAAAGAGCCGCTGAACGACGAGGAAGCCGTAAAACTCGGTTTCAAAGACGGCGCGGAAAAGAAAGCGGCATACGACTTGGTTGATGAGAAATTGGTGAAACCTTACCAAGAATCGTTGAAAGATATCATCGAATCAAGTCCAACGGAAGACAAAAAGATCTGCTTGCTGGCATTCAAGTATTTGCATTATAACAGTCTTTCGGCCTTTTCCGTTTGTTTATTGTCTACTGTAGTGATAACAAGCAGGATCGCGATCTTGCCCGTTTGACTGCAAAAGAAATGCAAAAGCAAGGAGTTACAGTCGTAACAACCGCTTCTCTTGGACCGGGCTTTGATAAAGTTGAATGTCTCGCAGGAAAGAATGTGTTGAAGGCGCTCGAAGACCCCAATAAATTCAACAGTAGGTGGCTTCCTATGTGGTTGATTGATTTATCACCACTAATAATTCAAAGGTCTGACTGACGCTGAAAAGGAAGACTACAAGCGATTTAAAGATGCTCCGGCAGTATTTTTGCTATCCAACGAAAGCATGGTACGTTCTCACTCACTTTTAAAGAAGAACTTTGTGTTTATAACAAACATACTGCAGGGAAATTCCTCCTTTCGAAATTTGCACAGGGAACATAATCTTGCTGGAAATCGTTTTGCTTCTATGCGCATCGGAGAATTTGATGCCGAAAGAGTGGCAGATTACCACAATTTAAACCGAGCTCCTGGCGAACCAAGCATGACCGAGAAAGAAGCTACAGAAGCAATCGAGGAAGCTAAAAGGGTGGACCATAGATTCGATAACCTCTTTGTTGCAACGGATGGTTCTGAGCGTCGCAATAAAAAAGCCGCCGAGGATTTGACAAAGGAAGTGAGCCAAATGGTTGCGCAGGAAATAGGTTGGATATATACTTTTAGTTGGTTGATGAAGTTGTGGGCTAACAACCTCAATCGTTGTAGACCAAAACGCTGTCAATACCTTGAATCAGTTTGACGTGTTTATCAGTTATCAGTAAGCGTCGAATCGCCAATATTTATATGTTAATCAAATTTTTCCTTTGGATATTCAGGTGGGGTAACCAAAAAGAAGCAATCGACCTTGCGCTCAAGCTGTCGGGGCCTCCGCACAACCTGAAAGTGTACCTCGATCTTGATCGCATGCATGAAAACATTCACCGCAACATGCAACGGAATGTTTCCAGCTCGAAATATATGGTGGCTATGCATAACAAGCTTTATTCGGTAACATAAATCTGCGCTTAATTACTGCATGTTAACAAACCTTCCAATAATCTATGCCACAAAAGTCATCAAGAAACTGCGGTTCAGAGTTTTATACTGCCAAGGAAACTGGAATTCCCATGGCCATTGTTCATGTTGGAGATGGCCCACACCATCATCTGCCTGCAGACTCATCAACAATTCGAATTTATTCCACTGAGAATGATACAGCAGAAATCGTTCGACAAATTGCCGAGTCCGCGACAGGAACGATTCCACCTGCTGAATTAATTAATGACCAAGGTTGCCCCCCTCACCCTTATTCTTTTTTTGTGTTGTGTGCATCTGACCTTTACATATTAAATTCAAGGCACAACTTTAACGCGAGCAGCGCTTGAAGAAAAGGGAAAGAAACTTCCCTCCTTCCAACATGCCGATCTGATTGCCACAAACGATGCCATTGAAAGAGTAACCGGAAAGAGGACAGATATCCCTCCTGAAGTAAAGCCATTTCTTGAAGGAGTCAAAGTTGTTGGTGTCCTATACGATGAGTTGGGTATTTTTGTTTGTTTGTCTTTTCATTTGTCACCTGATTGTGTTGGCAGAACTCAAGAGACTCAAGCCCAAGAATTAAAGGACAAACTTGAAGCAGTTTCGCCAGGCATTGAAGTCAAACTGTACACTGTTCAAGATTTAGAAAAGGGTAACCAATTGCCTCCCAAACATGATCGTTCTTTTGTCATTTGCGAAAACCTGGAAGGGGACAAAGAAAAGAATAATATGACGGGATTATATATGAATGCTCAAGACTCGGAATCGGTCATTTGCATTGGAACCCAAAAACAGGTCCTCCAAGCTGCACCCGAGTTAGCGGGTGTAACCGGCGTCCCAATGGACAATATTCCGAAAATCAATGATCCGGCCAGTTTTGGTATTTAATATTTTTTTTCTCACGTATTTAATTATTGAGATAATTAAAAACGTCGGCAACAATTCTTCACAGGCACCCCGCAACTATGCTTTAGTGAAACATCAAAACGCGTCAAAGCTGTGGAAGAAATTTTAAGAAAGTATGTTGTGTGTGTGTCTGTGTGTGTGTATATATGGATTAACGTTGCTGTACATACAGCTTTCCTTTCGGCAAAAACACTACTCCTGTTGAGGCTGCAAAACTTTTAATTAAGTTGGTTGGGGCCGGGGCTCTAACTGATGAGCAATTGAGAACTTGTGCCCTCGCTGAAAACATGGATCCAATTTTGGATGTGTTCTATGATGTCACAAACGACAACGATAACTTACATCGCTACAGTGGGATAGTTACTTTGATCGATGGTTTGGCAAACGATTACGTGAACAAAGATGACTTTGAGTCAGCAGATAAGGTAATTCTTTTTTTATTGTGATGTTTGAGGCTTGTTTCTTAGCAACCTATATAAATACAGAGGCGGCAATATTGCGCATATCTCGTTGCCGCCATGGGTTTGAGTGAAGGCGCCTCTAAGATAATTATGGCCGAATATGACAGGAAGCTGGGTGACACCACCAACACTCAAAACCAAACAGCCGCGGTAAACGCAGATAACGATGAAAATGTACACGCGGATGAAGGAGAATTGGCCACATAAAGAAAAATAGATGTCATCAAAAAATATATTCGTTTAGTTCCGTTTTTTTTTTTTTTTTTTTTTTTCAAAACTTGAACTTTTCATCTTTTCCACCCTTCTTCCCGGCGCCACTGCCAGTATCATCTTTCTTTCTCTTCTTTGCCATTTGTCGATTCGCGTGCTCAGCAACCAAATCACTAAAGTCTTCACCAGCAGCTTCTTTTCGGGCCGCCTTCATTTTTTCTTCGTAAGCTCGTTTGACAGCATCACCTTCCAATCCTTCCTCGAGATCTTCAGGGTTCAAACTCATGGCAACAGGTTTATCATTCACAAGACCAGGCATTGGTTTTCGTTTCCGTGACGATTCGGAGGCTGTTCCCGATGAAGGCGGTGGTGGGGCGAATTGGGAGCCTGCAGAAGACAGATCGTAGGTGTGCTGGGATCCCATGAATCCACGGACAGCGGTATCTTTTTGAGGAATGATTTTGTACAGCTCCTTGGGGCCTTCGTCTCTGTTTTTTTTTGTGTGTGGTGTGAAGAATAAGCTGGGTGAAACAGTGAATGGTGTTAGAGAGATTACCTTCGAGACTCTTTACGTAATTCAATGTAATCTGGAGTCTCAAGACCGCTTGGAACTGACGCGAGACCAGATGGGGTGACAAGACCACTTTCGGGATAGGCCTGAGAAGGAGCCGATTCTTCTTGCTGTTGTTCTTCTTCGTCGCCTTGTTCCTCCTCCTCTTCGTCCTCTGCTTCTTCCACTTCTTCTTCTGGTTCAAGTTCTCCCCAAAGTGTACGCTCTACTTGTGCGATGTGCTAATATTTATGCCAATTAGTTTGTTTCCTCACGAAGTGCCATAAGAAAAGCTATTTACCCGTTGATCAACAACTTCTACAGCTGAAACTCCAAAGACATCCCCATAGAGAGGCCTTCCAAACTCATCAACTGGAGGTTTGCCCCATCCACCCGCATGGTATCCCCATTGTGCGCCTTGAGGAATCGGACAATTGAGACCAGGCACTTTGAGACCTGGGTATGAAGGTGGAGGACCATATCGTTGCATATTAACCAACCACGGTGGAGCAACCAAATTATCTGTGATTCCAAGCGCGTCCTTAAGCTCGTCAGAGAGCTGACCAGGTTTTTTGAGTTTAAGTTTGGTTTCGTACTCTTTTCCTTCGTAGTACCTGTTTTTTTTTTGGTTGCGTCGTTCAACAAAAAATATAAGGACGAAGTTGGCTACCATGCTTACATATCGCCATGCAGCGAGAGCCTGGGCTTTGTCTGCCATCTGAAAAACGCGTCATGCAGCTTTTGGTAGTCGATATCCAGTTTCCCCATCCTTGGTTGAGTTCGTTCTCTTGTTTTGGCTTTTAACTTTGACGCATCCTCCTTTTCCTTGACGGCTTGACGTAAATCCATGATTCCAGTCTGCTTGATAAAATCTGATGCAAGAGGGTGTAAGAGGAGAAACAAAGAAGCTGAAATCATATTCCTAACCTGGGAGATCAAAAGGAGGCTTTTCGATTCCACGCTTTCCTTGTAGGTACTTTCTTTTTTGCTGCCAGTGAATGGGAACAGGGACCGTATTTCTGTACGATTTCAAGTGCACAAGCAACTTTGGATCGGCAGCAGTTACATCCACCCACTTTTTTGTAATTCATTTTTAGAATGAGTTGGCTAGAGAGACGCAGCCAAAAACGCACCTCAACGACATCGGGCTTTATGACCAGCTGCTTTAGCTGTGCAATTGAAAGTCTCGCTTCGAGTTTCTTTTTCTTCTTTGAAGCATCGCCCTTTTCATCATTATCGCTGTCGCTTTCATCATTCTTCTCCTTGTCGTCACCCTCCTCTTTACCCTCTTCCTTTTCTGCATCCTTCTCTTCCACTTCATCGGCTTCAGTCTTCCATGCCTCTTTTGCTCTTGTTTCAAACTTGTCAAAAACTTGAGCAAACTCGGAAAAATCAGCTTCAAAAGCAGGTTTTGGCGCGGCAACGTATTCGACTGAAAAGAACAAGTTCTGAGTGATTGTTTTTTTTAGTATTTGTTTGTTTTTTACGTTTTAGTTCTTGAAGAACCAACTGCGGATAAAATCACCTCTGACTCTGAGGCATCGGCAGACTCAGACGAAGCAATCAAAGCTGCGTGTTTTGGCGCTGCTTTTGCCGCTTTCTTTCTCCTTGTGGCCTTCTTTTGGTCTTTGGCTTTTGCTGTTGTGGTTGGGGCCATTTTAATTGTTTTTTTTTTTGAAAGAACAACTCGCCAAATGGACGAAGAAGATCTGTTTGTTGATCTGATGGAAGATGATGATGAAGATGATAATGATGATGATGACGAAGTGGACGCTGGAGACGATGTGATTCCAGGAGAAGACAAACACCTTACGCTGCAGCAATTGTTTGAGCGAGTTCCCTCACCACCCAAAGCTGTCCTGTCCTTGTCGCAATACATTCGCACGGATCTGTTTCAGTATCAGCTCGACAGCATCAGTCGGATGATTGCGATGGAGGAAGAAAGCGACGCTGGGCCTGACGAGACTTTGGGACCAGTGCGCGGCGGAATCCTCTGTGAAAACATGGGAACTGGAAAGACGCTGATGGTCATTGGACTTGTTGCTGCGACGCTCGACAAACCTGCTCGACTTTTGAACGAAAGATGGCAAGTGAGTGTGGGTCAGCAGCTAGATTGGACAGCTCGATCTTCGTCTGATGGATCTACTGTATTCCACGAACCTCCAAGAAGAGACATTCTCGATGACCGAGAACAGATTCCCTCATTGATTCAATTGGCCTTGTGTTCAGTCAAAGTCAAATTCCAAAGTTCGCCAGACATAACCGAGTTTCTAACTGAGCGACTTCCACATCTGGACCACGCATATAAGTCTATTCAGCAGTATACGACCATGGATTTTATTCATCATTCATCGCGTAGCAGTTACTCTCGAAGTTCCACCAGCAATGACAACAGGAGTAGCAGCAGCCTCAGCAATAAGAGCACCACCTCACCCACTCACAAGATTCATCTCTCCAAAACGACTCTTATCGTTATGCCAGATACCCTTATCGATCAATGGACGTTTGAATTCAACAAACACATTCTCGTAGATACTATCCAACTCAAAATCATCAAAGACCCCAAAGACGCGATCCCCGGTCCATTACAACTAATTGAATACGATGTAATTCTAATTTCTCACTCGCGGCTGAGTTTGGAAGACACGAGGTTTGGGTTTGAATTCAAAGGCGCTGATCGCCTTTGTCGATGTCAGTATAAAGCAAATACGAATATCGTGGATTGTCAATGTGATAGAGTGAAGGATTTTCTCGCACGCAATGGCTCTATGGCTGCATTGCGAAAGAAAGTTGTTAAGAAGAAAGATGATGGTGTGGCCAAGAAAAAGACGCCACTTAAACGGAAGCCGAAAGTACCTGAAAGCGGCGGAAGGAATTCAAACTACGTCTCGCCATTAATACAAGTACAATTTCAGCGACTTGTTTTCGATGAGGGCCATTTGCTGAAGCATGAAAGTGGAGCGAGGAAAGACAACAAACTCCTGGAAACAGTTTCTAAACTGAAGGCGCATTGGAAGTGGGTGTGTTCAGGAACCCCGCTGCCAAACATCCTTGAGAGCAGTTCCGGTGACGGCAATGTCAGCGCAACCAAACGGAAAGAGATGGAACGTGTGGATCTGAAGAAGTTGGGTGGGATTGTCACAAATTTCCTAAAAGTTGAGCCTTTCGCCTTCAACAGTTAAGCCGTTTATTGGGATGTTCTTTTACGTTGAAAATAATGATTGCCTTTTTTAGAGAGTTTGTTCTCCAAATTGATTACGATACCTTGGTTCTCTCGAACGAAAGAAGGGATTCAAAAAGTTCAAGACCTTTTAAATCGATTGATTGTTCGGCATTCGTTGGAAGAAATTCAACTTGAACATCCATGTAAGTCTTTTCTGAAAATTAAAAACGATGACTGAATACTGCCCTCACCAACATCAAGTGCCACCACTCACAGAGCAAACGATATTTCTTGACATGAACCAGCAAGAACGAATCAATGTCAATCTAATCACTGCGCAAATCAAATTAAACTCCATATTAACTGAAAAAGAAGGAAAAGACTACTTCTTTGCGGCCCTTTTTAATTAAGCTGCGATCGGTGGATAATATATAACAAATTATCCAAGAGTAGAACGATCGTTTATATAATATATATAACCCAATTAATTAAAGATTCCCAATCGATAGTAAACAACAATAATCCGCACCTGCGATCGGTGGATAATATATAACAAATTATCCAAGAGTAGAACGATACTCTTTCCGATCGCTGTCATGGCTCCTTATATATCTTTTCCGATACGTCCCGCCGACCCGCCTGAAATCCCCTTTTACCAAATTATGGCCATCTCCTTCCGGAGGGATAGGGCTCATGATCTGTTTCCACACAACTTCGGAGACCCTTCACAACGAAAAGCGCTTCATGAAGTTGTAAATAAGTTGGTTCCAATCCTTTTTTATTGTGCTTCGTTCTTATTGTTTGATGCTTCCAGTATGCAACTATGTCTTTTTCACTTCAACGGTAACGAAATCATCGGAAACTCTCAAATGTCATTGAAAAATGCATTATATGGTTTGGAGAGATCTGTCATTGGAAAAAAGGCGTACAATATACAGGATCTCTCGTCGATAGTATCACATCTCCAAAGGGTGGAAGATCAATTTTATGAAACATACCAAGAAATTGGCGATGTTTCTTATATTGTCAAGGAATGTCGCTGCCTCTGGCGTTCTGGTGGGGTTCTGGATTCAGGGAAGGAAGCTTCTTTGATCGACTTCAGAAGTGGGCGCAGATTGCTCACAAAGCAGCAAATCGATACGCATTGCAAGCACCTGACATCTGCATTTTTGGGGAAGAATCCGGAGGTGCTGTTGGGCACTTCTGTCTCAACTCGAACAAGGTTTTGGGCCTTCCTTTTTGGCAATGTTCTATGTTCTAACAATAAAGCCACAGGGCTTATGGAGCATATGTTTCAGAGAGCAAGTCAACTCTGAAGAAACGAAAGGTTTCTCAGGATACCCCAGATAAAAGCGCTTCACAGTTGCAAAGTTGCGACCCAACACCAAAGACGAAGAAGAAAAAGACTGTATCTTTTGCCGCTGATTGTACGAAAATGGACAAGAGCGATGATATTGATTCAAAACCTCAAGATGCATCCTTCGCTTCCTTGACTCCTGAAAAATCATCACGAAATTCCGCATCCTTGTCGTCATCCTCGTCATCATCATCAGTAACAGCAGCAGTCATGAAAACACCACCAACTCCACCCCCTGAGCATCCAAATACGTTGTCACAAAGCATTCAAGAACCGCCAGCGTACAATTTCTGCGCTTCCTGTCAAGACAAACAGGAGCTCACTTTTGAAATTGAAGGGTCCACCTGCACCAAAATGACATATATCGGCGATCAAATATTGAAATATTACAAGACGGAAAAGATAATTGTTTACACCACAGTTGAGTTTTTTTGCTTTATCGTCTTGTTCAGGTTAACCGCAATTAACACTTGCGCTTTTTACTGTGAACAGCATGATAACGAAATGTTTGCCGTAAAGGAATTTTGCGAGCTCTTTGCAATTCAATTCCGGCTGTTTCAAAAAACAAAGGTAAATACAGAAACGCCTCGATCAATCGCGAACTCACACAATTTTGTTTACAGCAACGAATGAGCGAGAAATCTGCAAATGTAAATACCTTTAACACTGCTGAAAACATCCGCGTCATGATTATGGATGTGACCAAGGGTGGTTTCGGGCTTGATCTCTCTGCAGCTTCGAGAATTTATTTCATGCGGCCCATTGCTGAAACCGCGCTATACAAGCAGGCCATCAAGCGAGCTCATCGATTGGGATGCACGAAGCCAGTGTTTGTAGAGGTTGTCGCGTTTCGTGGGACTCTCGAAGCTCAAATGGGCGGAACAGCAGGAAGTGGCGGCGGAAAGCGCGAAACGGCCGATGTAGCGAATTTGAAAATGAAGGATTTGATTGAAGTTGCGCCGTTTGTGGGCAGAGTCGCTCAGGATGGAAGCCAAGAATCAACAGGGTTGCCCAACTTGTTTGCGCCACAAGTCATGTTTACTGCTCCGTTCCAGAAGCGAATTGGAGCAGAGCAGAAACCTGTTTCGTAAAGGACGCTCGATTTGCTTTTTGTCTTTTTGTGATTTGCTTTTTCAATAAAATGTTGACACCTTCCAAGCTGGACGCTTCCACTTCGAATCTACCTCTTCTGAGATCAATTATGATATGTCGTTTTAACAAACACTTCGTCATGACGTCGAACTTAAACTAAACTCTACAGTAGAATTTTCCCTCAGAACTTATATTACGCCCCTCGAGAATCACCCCTTCGTATAATATTCGGAAATTTCTTTTAAAATGACGGGAACAATCACAGATAAAACCAAAGGCCAACTCAATTCAACAGAACTTTTAGAAACGCCAAGCAATCAAAGAGTCCCAACAGTAGTACTAGTACGCACCTTCACAATCGAAGTTGCATTGATTCACTACCACCTCGATCTCCCACGCGACGTAGAGTATCTAAAATTCCTCTTGAATCAGTTTATTCATCCCTCGGAAATTGATGAGATGGGAAAAGAGTAGACTCCGTGATTAGCAAATCTGCGGATTCTATGAGTTAATATTCTAAGCTCATCAAAAATCAACATGGTATTGTAAGGAAGCGGCGTGTCGGTGAATGGTTACTACGCCTCTTTGAGAGTCTCTTTTCTAATGTATCTTGCAACACTGATGGAATTGACGCGGAAAACAGTGTTCAAAATCTCCAATAAATCAAAAAGGGAATAAAGAATTGTACTTCAGAAAGTAGGTCAGAATTTAACCCCTTGACTCCCGGGATTTTTCAAAAAAGAGAAAATTTTTTTGTGCACAACAAATCCAAGAGGACGAAAACGTCCTGTCTGCCATATTCCCGCCCGCAGCAGCATTTTATTCACAACTAACCACGTAAAAAACCTTTCATAGCTGTCATAAAAAGGTAACACAGAATACCAAGGAACTATCGATGCCTCGCGACTGGTCAGACCCAGATGAGTCCCAATACTCAGAAATGACAGAAGCCAACAGCGACGACTTTCGCTCAGATGAGAACGGACCTGATGATGAGGAGGACGAAGACACTCGTATATACTGTGTATGCGGGGAAACGGAAGACAATAGTGCAGAACAATGGATCTTGTGTGACGAATGCAATGATTGGCACCACATGACATGTGTATCAGTGGCAGAGGATTCGATACCCCGATGGTGGGAGTGTCCACGATGTATTCAGAGATCTGGAGGAACAACGCCGAGACAAACACCAGCAACAACTCCTGGGAAACCGCGGCAGACAACAGCGGCTCCATCGCCAATTGTGATCCAGTCCCGCTCTGCCAATCCACATCATAAGCGTAAAGCAATGGGAGTTGGGGTAAAGAGAGTCGTGCGGCAAAGGACAGGAAAGGGTCGTGGAAGAGGAGGGGGGCGTGGGCGGGGTAGGGCTGGTGTGACAGATTACCATGATGGACATGAAGCAGACAACGAAGACGAAGATCATGAGAGTCAGACAATGGAGACAATTGGTGCAGCCATGGCAGAAGCCGAAAACATGGTTTGGTCAGATAATCCTCCTACATTCAATTATGGCAAGTTTCAATTTACAGGCCCAACACCCGGTGCTGCTGGTCCTGCATCCACTGTTCAAACGCCTGTACAAGCTTTCCGTGCCTATTTCACTGATGCCATTGTAGATCTGATTGTGGAGGAAACGAATCGATATATGGAAGCCAACCCTGTGAAGAAACGGAAGGGTGGGGAAGAAGCCCGGGTACCTGTCAACAAGCACGAGTTGTGGCGCTTTTTGACATGCCTAATCCTTGCAGAGATTCACGGCAAACATCGAATGGAGGACAACTGGAGTGAGGACACAATATTGTCGACACCTATTTTTTCGCAATTGATGCCGAAAAATCGTTTCATGGAAATACACCACATGCTGCACTTTTGTGATAATGAAAGTGAGAAAAGCGAGAGTGATGGAATGTGGAAAGTGCGGCGAATCTTTAACTTGTTCAATGAACGGTACTCGTCAAATTACAACATGGGTCAAAACATATCAGTTGATGAGACACTGCTACTGTGGAAAGGTCACCATGGATACATACGATACATACCCAGTAAAGCCGATAAATGGGGATTCAAACTATATGTGTTGGCAGAGGCTGCAACTGGATACGTTTGGAAGCTTGTAATTGACGAAGGAAAGAAGACTCGTGTTTCATCAGTTTGCCAAAAATATCCCAACTTACAAGCGCCTGGTTACGTTGTGATGGAATTGATAGACGCTGTTCTAAATCGCGGTCATGTTCTTGGAATTGACAACTGGTACACAGACCTTGTCCTTGGTCAAACACTGTACAACAACAAAACTTCCTGTGTCGGGACAATACGAGCGGGCCGACGCCTTTTTCCAAAAGAAGTGACAAAGAAGAAGTTCAGAAAGCATGAGAAGGGGGAAATTATTGTGAAGTAAGTCCTGAGTTTTGTTTCTTATATTCTCCAACCCAGACAATAGATACAGCACAAATTGTTACTGCTTCGTTTGGAGTGACAAAAAAGACGTCAGAATGTATGCTACTTTTGGTAGCCCTGATTTTGTTACGCGATCTACAGTCGGTGGTGGTACCATCCAGAAACCAAGTGTTGTCTGTGAATACAACATATGCATGCCTGGAGTTGACCTAGCTGATCAAATGCGTCACGGGAGGCCAATTGCACGTAAGAAATGCTCCCGCTACTACCGCAAATTTGTGTTTTACTTGATAGACGTTGCCCTGGTCAACGCATACATTGTATTGAAGACAACCCCGGCGTGGACGCAGTCGACACATGAAGAATTTCGTCAAAAGCTTGTTCATGGACTTATTTCTCTGTTTGGTCAAGATCAATGGCGAGCACCAGCACCAGTCGCACATCAAAACAGATTCATTGGAAATCATCTGAAACCAACTTCTGGTATGAAAAGGGGAACCTGTAAAATTCGCGGGTGCTCTTCAAAAGTTTCGACTGGTTGTGAAGAGTGTGGTGTTCATCTTTGTATTGGTGAAGGAAAGCGGTGCTTTTATTTGTACCACACTGAACCAATTCTGCAATAAAGCCATGTCTCAATTGTTTCTGAAACCAGTTTTTGTTCCTGATGGAAAGTATTCGTAAATGGCTGCCTGAATACATTCAGGAAGACGAGTTCGAACGTCAAATGCAAGAACTTTGGCAGTGTAACGGTATGCCTGAAAACGGCGTTGCTTATCAGCCAGCGACGCGTCTTCTTCGAGACTATCCATTTTAGAGATCCATTCAAGGTCCTCGGTGATGCAGGGGCCTGGACAAGTACATTGTGGATCGTTCGTAGTTTGGGTCATCTGGGTACAAAACGACACTTAGCTCAGGAACTACGAAAGCTAACCTGGTGGGGTCAACGGATTCGGATTCGTCACCCACAAATCTACTTACTCTGAAAGTTAGAAGAAGTTTCCTTTCGTTTTGGGGGAGTGCAAAAATATGGAACACCTTTTTTTCAAGAAAAAAATTGGGACAACACAATTCAGTGGGAGAAAATGTGTGGGAGAAAATTTTCTCCCAGATCGTTGTCCCACCAAAACAACAACAGCAAGGAAAAAGTGGGAGAAAAAAAATATGAAGTGGGAGAATATATTTATTTTTTTTTCCTAGTCTTTTTTCATGACTTGTTTGCACACACTACACAAATATTTCCTGATTTTCTTGACCTTTGAAGCATTCAATTTGACACATTTCCAATGGAACCAATCCAAACATTTTTCACATTGAATCATATCCCCATTATCTTCAGAGTATGGCAATTTGCAAACGCAGAAAGTCTCTTGAACTGTAATGGTGGGTTTTGGCAAAGCAGACAATGCTGCCATAGGCACGTGAGAATTCACAAATGGTCGTGACTTGACATATGCGTTTAGAGCACCTGTGCCTCGTTGACGAGGAACCTTGCGGGAATCAGGTGCATCTTCTGTTCTGACATAGAAGACGGCTGATGTAAGTTCCCGTTTTCCTCCAAGAATCTCAGCAGTCTCTTGTGACATGATTTGAGCATGACCAAAGTTCTTAATGTCATTGTAGATATAGACCCCTCCAGTATTAACTCCATACCCTTTTTCACGCTGAAATTGTGAATAAAAATGTTGTCCTGTTTCGTGTGTGCTGAATATGCGACTTGTAAGAGTCCATTTACTACCATCTGCGTAAACAATAAGAGGAAAATTGTAGTCTTGTGATCCGAATGTTGTTTTCAAGGAACCAGTTATTTCAGGTGAATCCACATGCTCGTAAGCAATATTGAATTCAGCAACCATTATTTTTGCTGGCCATGTTGTCATCAATTTGTACCGATAGAAGATTGGTTCTTCACAATTGGGATGTGGGCAAGTAGAATCCAACTCTTGGTCTTCTCTGTCTCTAAATTTAGAAAAATCTCCACAATGGTGTCCAATGGATAGGTCGTTTAAATAATCCTGAAAGTCCATTGTGGGGGTATCACCAGCAACTATTTGCAAGACAACCCAGTTTGTCTCTTTGATTTCCCCCCCTGGCCTGAAAAAATTTTCTTTAGAATCTTTGATGAGCATGTGACCTTGCGGACACTCAAAATGCTGCTCCTTTGTCATTTGAAACAATTGAGTAAATGAATGCACTTTGTTAGGGGGTTGGACAATCTTCTTCATCATTTGTACGAATAAATGCACAGGATTTCCTTGTTCGCCCAATTTATAAGGGGTGTTCTCAGCACTGAAGGCTTGCACCTGTTTCATCAAGTGAGAGTATTTCCGAGTGTCCATTGGAACAAACAAATCTGATATACGAGAGTTTCCACGTTCACGAAGGTGATTTAAAATGAGATTCAGAATAAACGTTTCGGGATGGGATTCCACCACAAGATTAATTGCTGCCAGTCCAATCGCAGCATAGATTGCCTCCAGAAGGGCTGTTCCATAACACATGTTTTCTTTTTGTACAAAAGATTTGAATGAAGCATATTCAGTCCTGACAGAGTTGGTTCCTCCCTTTTTGCGACCAGGTTTTCCAGCAGCTGTCTTTATTGCCCCTTCTGGATTGGCAGAAGCAAACACAGAATCATCAAACTTTGTCATTGCACCTTGTTGATAGGCAACTTCATCTTTTCTTACTTTGCTGCTAAGTAAGGTGCTAGTTGTGTCAGGTGCTCGCCCGTCAGTGGCGCCCCTCTGCTCTTTCATGTCCTTTGGCTCCTTTCCAAAAGCTTCCTGGACCTTTTTCCACCGTTCTGCCTGGCCATAGCGGATTCTAATGCCATTAATCATATTCAGATGCAAATCCTCAAAGTGAACTCCAAGACACAATAGTTGTTGAACCCCACGAGCCAAGGAGAATTGGCTTCCAAGAATGCAGTAGTAGTAGTTGTGTAAAGCTTCAATTGGGTTTGAATTTTCTTTTGACATTGCTTCAAATGCTGGGTCCATTTCTCTTTGACTCAAAAACACCATTTTGGCAATATTACCACGAATCCAAAAATCAATCCATTTTTTAGCACGGGGATATTGTAAGACAAGCCCCTTTACTTTCTCTCTGAATGTAGCCTGCAAAGATGACAAAACTTAAACAGGGTTTGAATTAAAAATTACTAACATCGGATTTCTCACGCATGATAGCGTAGACTTTACTTGTGAAATTATCTTTATCATCAGGCCCAACAATAAAATGGTTTCGTTGAATTCGATTTGCTGAGGACAGAAAGTGTACGGAACAACCAATGATAACACTCTCAGCTTCAAGTTTTAACATGTCCAGAGACACTTCAGACAGTTTCATGTTTTTACGAACCTTGAAGAACTGGGCTGCATACTCCTCCACAAATGCATTGCGTTGAGCCATGCTGAAATCAACACCTTGACCAACACACAGTCTGGCAGCAGTATAAGCAGCCTCCTTGGCTGTAGATTCTGCTGTTGCTGTTTCATCCTTATATTTATCTTTTAAATTATACTGGTCATTTGAATCCAGCTCCATAAATTCGGCAGTAATATGACGGATAATAGACCACTTGATAAGAACTCGAAAATGGCAGCGATAATGATTGACTGTCAACCCCTGCATCAATGTGCATAAAACTGGCACCCAGTGATTAATTACTTCATCGTATACCGTTGTGGTGCAGAGCAAGTATTCACGAAAGTAGCTATAGGTCACATCAGTAATTAAATTTCCATTATGATCACTGTTGATTCGAACTGGATCCATTGAAAGCTTCTCCATCCACTCGGTTGCAAAAGAGAAATGCATATCACGAATATCTAGACTGCTTGACTGTAAACATCGGGGGAACAGTTCCTGGAGCCAAATAAAGGAAGCCACCATTCCACCAGATTCCCTCTCAGTCCAAGGAAGAGTGAGCAATACTTTTCCACGTCGATAATTAATAGCCCCTTTGTTGGCAAACGCTTCATGGACAGTATCAAGTTTAAGCTCAGTCACATCTGGTTGGGCCAACTGAGATGCAGTTTTTTTTGGATTATCTTTGACTCGTGTATTAAATACTCTAGTTGAATCTGGATCAGGTAAATTGACAGGGGGCACAACATGATTATGTGTGCCTGAGTTCACTAGAATCCCACGAGAGTGGTCTTTGGTCCAAAACCAACTTTGCTTCACCAAACAAGACTCCCAGTTGACAATTCCTCCACATATGTCACACCTGGAAGAGCCATGTGTGAGATTAAATGGTGGCACAAAATAGGGGCTTACACTTTGTGGCTTGCTTCACGATTTTCAGTACCAGTCGGATGGTTCGGAATTTTTTTCCATGCAAGGGGTACTGGAATAATTATAGTTGCAGTGGATTTTTTGGCAGCTTTACCTAGCTCTCCATCCATTACGGACTGCTCCGGCCGTCCAATCCAATCACATTGGGAGCACTTGAACAGGCCACAGCATGCTTTCACAAGGCCTGCATACTCATGATTTCTAAAATGATTCTTGGATACCAAAGCCCGGAACTGTTTATCACGATACTCAGTTCCTGCCATGTTACGCAATTGCCATTCACTGTAATGCTTGAAGAATGCCTGATTCGAAGCCTCGGTGACAGGTGCAAAGACTGAAATCATGATTCCATTAGGGGCCAGTGGATATCCATTAGAATCGACACATCTTCGGGCGGTGCTGTTTTCTTTCTCGATTATAGATGCAGAATAGTCAGACTCGGCAATTAGAATGGCAAAGTCATCATTATTCAATGAAAGCTTTTGATGAATAAATTTATTCCGCATTTGTGTTGTAGTTAGTAATTCGTAATCTTGAGATAGTTTATTCGAAGCCATGGGAGACAATCTAATTCATTTCGAGAACAAAACAGCGTGAATAAATGAACAAAGTTACTTCATTAGATACCTTGAAGTGCTACGATTCCCAAGAATATTTAATTGTTGCGCCTGAACAATAGCGTTGGTTTCTACAATCAGATTTTCGCAGGGCAGATTGAACGATCTGAAAGCAAACACAGAGGCAACCAAACACTGTCAATAGATGACACACGAGGAGAGGAGAAAATAAGCCTTACTTTAGGGGGGAAAGAGGCGCCCGTTCTTTAGCAGTGCTTTGTCGTGCGAAGAGAAGCCCATCTTTAACCTCATAATCGAACTCAAACTCCGACTCATCGCTGCTATCATCGTTGAGAGGCACAAACAGTGTTCTGGTTGTGTCCCGTGGCGTGCTGTTGGCTGCCGATGGCGCGTACGGCGCTGCAGTAGTTTCTCCCCTGTGACATTATGTCACACATTCCTAGTCTTTCCTTATCGTTTAAATAAAGATAGTCCAAAATGCATGGGTCGTTGGTTGAGCCTGATGAGTGGTCCAGTGGCCCAGATACTCATCAGTGAAATTCGCGGCAATAGCGTACTCACGAGAAATAATTATAATAATGATCCTAAAAGAAGAACAAGTGAAAGAACGGAATAAAAGAAATAAAATAAAAGAAATAACAGAACTTAACTGAATCCCAAATAAATGAAATCTTCCTATCTTTACTCACGTTACCCCACTCGCGAGTGTTTTTGGTTCCATTGGGTTTGCGGTCCAGCGCAACCCCTTCCGGATCCATGTCAATCAGATTGAGATCTGCGGTGGCCCTACTCCTCTAAGTCCCTACGCACCTACAACCCTTAAACTAAATCTCACTCCTAGTTTGATTGCTCGGCTGCACGATCTGTGGGACCCGTCGCCTTTACCCTGGGTCATCATCCCAATAGCAGGCTCTCCAACAGCGACTGGGTGCACACCTACTACGACTCTTTAAAGCTCCCTAGTCGACTTCCTGGGATCATTCCCATGCGCTACTTCGCCCAACTCGAGACCGCTATACTCGCTAGCTACTAAAGCCCAGGTATCTTCCGGAATACCCTTTGGCACAACTGATTTCGCTCGCGTTCACTCACCGAATCTGATCAACTCACAATAGGATCCCCTTGGAGGGACGTAGCCCTCTCTTATAAAGTTCGCTCGTGAGAGATGCGATCACTGACGCGACCTGGGAAGGACATGGTCGCCATCACGCCATGCCGGTCATTTCAATTCTCAACAACTCCAAATCTTTATTGATCGACGCGACAATCCCAAAACAGAGAATCACAAATAAATCAATAAAGAATAATAAATAACAATTAATAAATAAAAATGCTGTCAAAGTTAGTAGTCTAGGCGGGAAAGTCAAAAACCCCTCCCGTGAAGGTGTAAACTTCACAGTGACCCCAAAAACCACCTCCTAGTTGCTCCGTCAACTACGGGTACAACCAAGAAGAAGCCCTCAAAGATCGCGGTTTCGGTTAGTGACGTCCTAGTAACTAGAGCTCCACAGCCTCAAACCCAAAATAAAACAAAACAAAATAAAATAAAATAAAGGATAACATGGCAACGGACATTATTAAGGTGTGGTAGGCTTCCCACTCCTTGTCCTCATGGTATGCTGCCGTGTCATTAGTGGAGAAGTATCTGGTTTCGCTGTGCTCTTTTTCCTCACAACTTTCTTTGTACCAGATACTCCAACACTGGGGGATATATCTACTGCCTTAGTAGACAACCCTGAAGCTGCAGCAGATTTTGTTGTACCCTTTCGAGTAACAACGCGAACTCTCTGCTCAACTTCTGAAGGGGCCTTAGAGGTACCCAGGGCCTGTTTTTCCGCCCTCTGGCTAACTTTAGCCCTCTTTCTCCTAGAGCTTGTTTTAACATAGCCTCTAACTACTTGAGGAGTCAGTAATAACTCGTCATTAACCTTATTGGTTGCGGCATAGGGTTGGACTTAGCCCACTTGCCAGAGACCCAACTTTTGTAGTTTCGATAGTATTCGGGGTTCTGATTCCGAATACAATTCTCCCAAACATCCTCAAGAATAACTGGTGGCATATCCACATGTAACTGCCAGGAAGTATTTCGAGCTTTATTTTGATGCAACCAATCAACAAGGTACTGGTAAGTTCCGGCCTCAAACTTAACCTGTTTAACATTCTCAATCACATACTTTGGGTCTGTAATATCAATAGGTGTCCACTCAGGGTTGAACTTCCTCTGAAGCATCTCATGAGTTGAGTCAAGAGGTTGGTATGAGCCACTAGGTCGGCGACTGAGGAGGGTAGACTTCATCCAAGTCTCAATTTCCTCGCCAAAGGTGGTCCCAGCCAGCTTAACAGCATCCTCCGCTGAGTCAATAGGCTTCCTATGTTTAAAGGGCCTCAAGCGGCTCACATGCACACGCCTGCAAGTTATTTCTCCCCCCGGAAAGGTCTCAACCACTGTAAAGTGGGATTTAGAGTCACCTCCTGACTGCTCAATAATTCGCACTGGACCAACCCAGCGAAAGACAAACTTCCTTGCCACATGCAATCTTTGTGCCTCAGCCTCCAAAGGGACGGCCAGCCAAGCCCTATCCCCAATCTCAAAATCATAAGGAGGACTATCGTCTTCTAATGACTTCTCTTTTGCCCTTTTCTGAGCTGCTAACACTTTTTCCTTAATAATATCATAAGTACTTCTAAGCCCAGCTCTTATAGACTGAAGGATGGTTTTTCGCATCTCTTCAGATGTCTCCTGAGGGATCTCAGCTTCGTCTGACACCAAACATGTCTTGAGTTCAAAATCCAACTCATCTGGCATGTAGTGGAATAATGTTTCAAGCACATGCTCACCAACTTCATATTCAATGCTCCAACATGGCTTCTGGATCAATACTAAATTCCCAGAATTACTCCACAGTGGTCTATCAACTGTCATCAATAATTGTTGAGGACGTGGATCAAAGATGATCTTTGTACAAAGATCCTTGTCTCCTGTCAAAACTGACTGTCTCTTATAGGAACATGACAGAACACCAGTCTCGTAAGATAAGAATGGTCCCATCCCTGTGGCATTGGTGCCATTCCAAATAGTAGTAGGTCCATTTCTTATCAAACCTACCCTGCTGTAAATAGCCACAGTTCTAGGAGCCTGGCTCCGGTCCAACTTCACACTAGAGTTTCTCTTAGACGGGTCAAATCTCGACACTCGCCCCTCCAGCGCCACACAGGTTCCATCTTTCAAGAAGAATCTCTGTGGGATGTGTTCTCGGTTATCATTAGTTTTCTTCTTAGGGTCATATACCAGACATAGGACGTCCAACTGATATGTGTCAAAAACATCCCTCAGCGCGTCCCACAACGGCACATCCTTATGATAGCCATGTATCTTTCGGTGAAGTTTATCTTTAAACTGACTCAAACTAGTGAACTGTGCCACTGCAATTGAGGGGAAAGGCCCTTCTACCTTATTGTCCAACAGATTTGTCTCTAAGGACTCAGTTACAGGGGAATTAAGTTCCTCTGGATACAACTCATCATGGGGGCTGACCCCAAAAAACATATCTGTGGGCAGTCTAGCATCCCTTCCATACCACATGTAGAATGGCGTCTCTCCAGTAGTGGAGTGGACATGAGTCCTATAGGCAAATAATGCAAAAGGTAAGATGACATCCCAATCATCAAAGTCAAACTTGTTTATATAAGCCCTGATCTCCTGGGATAGAGTCTTTATAACCCTCTCAACAGGTCCATTAGCTCTAGGCCAGTAGGGTGCTGTAAATGTTTTCTCAAAACCCAAAAGAGTACCTAAGTATCTTATCAGGTTATCACTAAAAGGTGGTCCACCATCTGTGTGAAGGAAAACAGGAATTCCTGTTCTAGAGAATACTTCACTTAAAGCATGACAAACAGTCTCTGCTGTAAGGTCAGGTATGGGAATAGCTTCAACCCACTTTGTGAAACTATCGACACAAACCATAATGTACTTATGACCAGTGCGGCTGGCCTCTTTTAGGGGACCAACAAAGTCCACAAACATCCTTTCGTTAGGGTAATTTCCCAAAGGAATGGGGTTCATGTAACCCACCTTAATTCTCTGGTCTTTAGACTTCTGGCAAGTCTCACAAGACTCCACATAGGCCTTAAGGTCCTTCACAATATCAGGCCACCAGAATCTATCAATCAATGTGGGGAGTATCTTTGAATAACCCAAGTGGCTACCATACAAGTCATCATGGTGTCTCTTAAAGAGCTCCACTCTCATTCCATCAGGAACGCATAACTGTATAAGGCCTGGCTGTCTTCTGACAGTCTTTGCCGTCACATCTGCGACTCTGAACAATAAGTCCTGCTTGTCTAGGACAAAATAACGAGCAGCCTTCATCACATCAAAATCTAGCTCAAGATCTATGTCTCCACTCTGAATATATCTAAGTATAGGACCAAAGTAAGGGTCCTTTGACTGTAACTCACGGATCCTTTTGACATCATAACCAAACAGAGGTGCAGTCTGTAATCCCAAGTTGCACTCGTGGAAGAAGGCATAATATTCCTCAGTGCCAGGTGTCAGCCAACTGCTGGTGTCCGGTAGGGTAGGTAGCCCATACTTCTGGAGATTCATATGAAACTCTAATCTAAGATGGTCACTGAGAGTATCACTACTGCTATCAACTCTCACATCATAGTGTCCAGGTGAGATACGTTTGTCCACTAGCACATGGTCAATGCGCCAGAAAGGATATTCTTTCCTGTCCAAACCTTTAAGTAGCCAAGTGGCTCCAAGCTTCCCTGGATGTTTCATCCGGAAACCATCCACAAAGTTATCCTTCATTGAGGCAAACCAGTCTTGCTCCTCCTTAGTTATTGTGGAAGGGAACCTTGACTCCAAGCCTTCACCGCTAACAAAGGGTAAAACATCCTCGGCTGCGGGCGCAATGTTAATATCTCCTACCAAAAACACATAGTGACTCTCTAAAAGGTTCTCACAATGGGACTTCAATTTGTCCAGGAAGGTCATCTTATAGTCGTGGCGTTCTGCCTTTCGCATCCCACTAGGGACATAGACTGTGACTATTGCTATATCAGCCAGTTTAAGTGTCAAAATGCGACCTTCTTCATCTGACTCCCCATTTAGAAGTTTGTCAACCTCAACTTTATCTAAGGAAACGTTCCCCAGGAGCTCTTTCCTCCAGAGCATAGTAACACCTGCATATCCTGTCTGCGTATCGTTGAGAGAACAGTTCCACTGAGGAAGGCTACTGAGTGCTTCAATGAGCTTTGAACTCTTGCTATCCTTTCCCAGTCGAGTCTCCTGGATGCAAACAATACTACATCGCAGTGAATTAAAGAAATGCTCCAACTGTTCTACTAGTGGTGCCTTTTTAAGGTCCTCCTTTTCAACATATCTCTTTCAGGATGTTTCTCAAACCATTAACGTTGTAAGTGGTTATATTCACGGATGGGCATTTCTCACCACCATCTTTCCGTAGAGTCCCTCGGATATCATCCAAAGACAAAATCTTTTCCACTTTCTTCTTTTTCATGATTCTGCGAGACATGTCGCTCATCAGCGCATGTGTTGTTTCTCTCTCCTCCTGCCTCAAGGATTGATACAAGTTCTCAAAAACTTTGATGGCATAAGCCGTTTTTTCTGGTGTTGGTTCTATGTGGCCATAGATGTATGTGTCCAATAAAGTTTCAAGTGGTGGGTGTTTTGACTCACTCCCCTCTTCCAAACCATTTTGGTCCTCTGGGCCAATACTGGGTCCCTTTTTGAGATCTTTCTCCCTCCGCAGAGAAAGGACATTGTCCGTACTTAAGTCCAATCTGGATAACGTATCCGCGGCAACCTGCGTGCTACCGGGCACATGAACTAATGTTATGTCATAGTCAGCCAGCTGGTAAGCCCATCTAGCAAAACGGCCAGTAAGATCCCCCTTCTTAAAGAGTGGAATAAGGGCTGAGTGGTCTGTCTCAACAGTCACAGGGCCGATTCCAAATGAACTTGTCAAAACAATTTATGGACCAAACTACTGCCAAACCTTCCCGGTCTGTGTTGCTATATCTTTGCTCAACATCAGACAGTGTTCTAGAGATGAATGCAACTGGCAATCTATCCTTCTTTGCATTCGTTTCGCCTTTAACATACAAGGCAGCTCCTAAAGCCTTCCCTGATGCGTCACACTCAATGATGAATTCATCGGTTTCTGTTGGATTATGCAACACCATGTCAACGCATAGTTGTTTTACTAGTTGATTGAAAGACTCCACACAGCTTTCATCAAAATTCCAAGCTACATCATCCTTCAACAGGTTATAAAGGGGCAATGCCGTAGATGCGAATCCTCTCAAGAAACGCCTAAAATAAGTAGCAAAACCAATGAATTGCTGTAGTTGCTTTTTATTCTTAGGTTGAGGCCAATCCTTCAACTTTGCTGTTTTATTCTCATCCTTTCTCAGGCCTTCCTTTGAGATAACATGTCCTAAAAATGGTAAGTCAGTATAGAAGAACTGACATTTGGAAGGTTTGATCTTCAAGTTATAATCGTGCATTCTCTGAAGAATCATTTCGATATGTTTCAAGTGCTCTTCAGCATCATTTGAATAGATGATAATATCATCAACATATACCATTGCAAATACAAAGCGATAACCTGCTAAAACAGTGTCCATCAGTCTTTGAAAACTGGGTGGGGCATTGGTAAGTCCGAAGGGCAGAACATCAAAATGATAAAGTCCCTGGGAACTAATGAAAGCTGTCTTCTCTTTGCTTTCTGCCGACAAGGGAATCTGCCAGAACCCACTCTCAAGATCAATACTGCTAAAGAAGTACTTATTCCCTACTGTAGAGAAAATATCCTCTATATTAGGTAGGGGATACCTGTCAGGAATTGTAATCTCATTCAGTTTCCTGAAGTCAACACAGAATCGCCATTTTCCATCTGGTTTCTTAGCCAACACAATCGGTGCTGCATACTGCGATGTCGAAGGAGAAATGATTTTGTTTTGCAACATATTTTCACAGTGTTCCCTAATTACTGTCATTCTACCAGGACCTTCAGGGTAAGGGTGTTGGCGCGGTATACGGGCATTTTCCTTAATGTTAATGACATGCTCTGGCAGCCTTTTATGACCAGTTGTCATCTGCTTTGTAAAAACACCACAAAACTTTACTAACATCTGAATAAGTCTCTCTTTCACTGTAGGATCCTTAAGGTGATTCATGTGGTCCAAATTGAACTTTCCTATCAACTCCTCATCACTAGAGGGCGGTGGCGGAGGAATGTAATCTCTCTTATCTTCCGCCGATGCATCGTGCATTGGTGTTGAGTTCATTATGGGATTTGGGAGTTCCTCGACCTCCAACCCAGTAGGAGATTCCATTTCCTGGCTTGAAGCCAGTTTTTCAGCTTCATTTCTGAGATTGACAAAGAGACGAACAGCTTCATGAGTTCTTGCTCTCTTAAACAAGGGGAATTCAGTAAATCTCTTCTTAAATAATTCCCTAGGTGATTTTATCTTAGACAACCCAATATGGTCAGTCGTTTCACTCAAACAGGTTTGCTCAAACGCCATTGTTCCTTTCTTCATTGTGATAGGTGGCTCTGAGGTAGGTTTAGAGTCTAACTCATCAACTACACTGACCTTCAAGGTTTCCTCCTCAACGTCAGTACCTATTTTCGGTTTGGGATATTCCCCTATTTCCTCTTTCTTCATTTTTTCAATAGCCTCCTCCATATTCTTGGGGTCATTTATTTGAACAAACATGACAAAATCAATCAACTTTTCTGTGTCATGAATAAGAGGTTCTGGGATGTCCAGGACAGTAATGGCAGCAATACCTTGAGACTCAAAATCTGCAACAGGTAAACCTCTAGGCAAGGTAACACTCTTGGTTCCTCTGTTTGTCATGACTAAAGGGACAGCTTCTCCCTTCATAAGGTCTGATGTTCTGAAGATTGTCTTCTTGACAATGACCTGTTTATCCATCAGCTCAGGATAACCAACAATCATACACTCCTCTGCAACCTGCAATTTGCTAACATCCATCCCTTCAGGTAGCCTAGCCAAGACCTTAGTCTCCACATTTCTCTCCAAGTAGATGTCGCTATCCAACACAAGTTCAAGGTAGGTTTCAGCATTATTGGTTTCAGGTGTTAGATACTCCTGATAGAAGCGCAAAGGCGTGCTTTGACGTTCCTTTTTTCCAATACTCTCACCTGAGGAGCCGTGGACATAAGTCTTCTTTTGTAGTGGCCAATTCTTATTTTCCCAAGTCAAGATCTCTTGTGAGAACAGTATATCAATTCCAAACTGGTGGCATTGTGGTGTTCCCAAGATTATAGGGCGTGGTAAGGTCTCCAGGACACTAATACGAATTTTTTGTTGGCCTAGGCGGGACTCGCCCAGAGATACAGGTAGTGAACATATCCCTACCACTTCCTGTTGTCCACCAATACCGGAGGTAACTATCTTCTTAGGAGGTCTTACCAATTGTGGCCTATTGGGAAGGCTTTCATAAAACTTTCTACTCATCACTGCATGATTGCTACCCGAATCAATGAGCAGTTCCTTCACTTGTGTTCCTCCTACCCATCCACTAATAGTGGCAACACTATAGGTTCTAACTGTAGTCTCATTATGGAAGTGTTCCTGACTACCTGTTTTCGTATTCCAATACCAACTCCCATAGCTAACGCCAGGTTCCATATTCAGGCGGGTCTTAGCAAATGAAGAATCCTCAAATTGAGCTATAACTACTTCATCAAATGAACATCTCTTGACGTTTTTACACATTCCAGGTTGAAGTTTACCAACCTCTTTTCTCAATGAGGCCTTAAGAGGCTTTGCCTCTTTGTGGTCTGGGTTGAATTTCCCGATAACTTCAGAAGGAGAAATTGCATCCCATTGATTCCTACAATCTGCATTAAGCTGCGCCTGGTATGCTAGGGAATTGGGATCTACTGTTCTCCTAGCAGGTAAACCCAATCTCAACATAGACTCAACTTTTAAGCCTGCCGACTGCATGTTTATAGGGGAATCATCCACCTTCCTGTACTCCAACTCCTTTGCTCTGTTTTCATCTAACTTCTTTTGAAGTGCATTATATATCTGAACAGTAAACTTTATTTCATCACCCCCTGTTTCACTTTCTGATAAAGAAATCTCAGTTGGTGTTCCAGGTTGGGAAATAGTTAAATCAAAAGAACTCAAAGTAGAGACTGAAGGAAAAGAGGAGGAAATTGAAGATTTGGAAAAGAAAACAGGAGATTCTTTCATGTTTTCCTCTAACTCGTCACTGTGGAAGGGGATTGGCTCCACCTGTGGATTAATTTCCAACATATTTAGTTCAGTTTTTTCTAATTCGACACTCTTACTAGCGTTCAAGGAAGGACAGTCTCTTCTGAAATGACCAAGTCCACCACAAAAATAACACTTGATGTTGCGAATGAAGCTCTCGCGAATAACAGCCTTCTCAGCATTATCATAGGGATGACCGCTGGGTGCCAAAACCTGAGTATTGTAACTCTCCAACACAGAATCAAATTCCATCATCCAAACTTCTTTGGGCATTGAAACATCGCCGGGGTCAGAAAGATGAGTATCCACAAAGTAAATCCCAAAAGGTGGAATACGAGAAGGAGGCGCCTGCTTATTAGGGCGAGTAACAGGTGCGGGTGTTTGTGGAATAGGCTTAGGAGGAGGGGTCTGAGATCTTTGACGTCTAGACTCCATTTCCAACTCCCCTCTTCTCTCCTCATAAAACTCACTCTTCGCCTTCTGCTTCCCACTCTCTCTTAACTTGAAGTCATTTTCATCAGCAAAGCGTTGGTCAAATCCAGCGTCAAACAGCGCAGTAACTACTTGGTCGTAGGTGACCTTACGATAGTCCCAAGAAACTTTTCTTCTAACCTTTTCCCCCGTGTTTGAATCCTTCGAGGTAACAAAGATTTGAGACTTAAGGAACTTCCGGTAGACTCTATACACATAGGAATCCGTCTTGGACTGAAGCTGAATGCGTCCAACCAACACATCCTTCAACTCAGCTTCAGATAAACGTTCACTCAAATCTGAGTTTCGATTTTCCAGGTCCTGACCCAACATCACAGAGTTATAGGTACCAATTTTGTAGGACAGCTTCAATTCATTCTTGTCCGCATATTCAAAGTCTGCACCCTCCACACTACGAGTTAATTTACGCAACTTTTTCCACGCATCTGTTTTCTTGTCAAAGCGAAGAATAGCATCTCGAATACGCGTTCCAAACGCGCCCTCATAACGCACCATAGTGAGGAATTTTCGAACAAAATCATCGTTAGTCTCATAGGTTTCCGGAACCAGACGATTTCTTAGAATTTCCACTTCTCTGAACCAGTTCTTCACGTTGGCAGGTGAAGCAAGAGGCGTCACTGAGGCTGACAGCTTATCAATACTGGACGCATTTGCCATTTTATTCAAGGCACTTGTCAATTTTCCTACCATATTAGCAGATATTAACTTATCAAACAGTAGTTTTGACAAATGGTCAGGTTTATATTCACCTTCAGTTTTACGTTTAACAGCGCGGTTCTGTCTAAGAACCCCAGAATCATCCGACTCACTACCAGAGCTACCGCTACTGCTCCCGTCACTACCAGAAGGACTAATGGCCTCTGAAGGCTCGGAGGATTTGTCACTGCGATCCCCGCTATCATTTTCAGAGTCATCACTAGACCCCAAAGAATCATCTCTGCCCTCAGGGAAACTAAGCGATTCAATAAACGCCTTCTTTCCTTTCGAAGAAGCTTTCGTAGATGTCTTTGACTTTGTGGGTGATAACCTAGGCGCCTTTGATGGCGACTCTGTTTTAACCGCGGTGTATGTAGCAGTGCTACCTGAGCGATGTGCTGCCAAAGAACTGCCACTTGCGCTTTCCACAAGTCCCTCTTCTTGTTTGACTGTTTCCAACGTACTAATTTTCGGTTTTTCCATAGGCTTGACTGATTTGGGGAACTGCCCAGGCAAGAATGGGGTCTGAGAGACCTGCTTCGATGGAGTACCGTAGGTTGAAGTGGAGCCACTAACTCCACCACTTTGCGCCATTTCGAGGAACGATACAAAGTCCATTGAGGGGTGGGTCAATCGTTCGGGAAATCTGCAGCGGATGACTGCGCCCGCAACTCTGGAAGCTTTCAACAACTTTACCAGCGAACGGAAATTCGCATCTGTGTACTTTGTGGGCAACTCTTCATCAATATTTTCGACCGAGTAGATCGCTGCCGCGTAGACAAATGGCATCGCGAGCGGAGTTGCTTCGTATCCAGAGACTGTCTGGACCTCAACGCCATAGTCGAAACTAATTCGAAAGTGATCAACCTTCTCACCGAAGCCGATCTCCAGCATCATTGACTGGCTGCGGGTATCGCGTCTGTGAACAAGCGCTGTTAGCGATCGCATGCACCAGGTGAGTTGTTTCCAAAACATCGCTCCAACCACAGCGATCACTCCAATACATATGACCAAAATAAAAGGCATTGGGAGATTCCGACTAACCCCTTCTCGCCTGAAGCGGTCTTCTTGGTCTTTCTCGACGTCATGGGTGGTGGTGGCAGTTGACACTTGTATTATTGAAAATAAAAATATTTGTCTAAAAAAATGATAAGACAATTCTCGAAAATAAGAGAAAAATAAAATAAATTTATTTAATCGCGAAAAACTCCGATAATTATCAAAATAATTATTGGCTTCCTTCGGGATGGCGGTAGCCCATTGTTGGGTCTGTTGTAAGTCAAGGTCAATAAAACCCAACACAGCGATTGGACACTTACGGTGTCCTCCGCGTCCGCGTCCTCCACGACTGCCGTTTCCAGCGACTTCGGGCGGCGGGTAGTTGGGGGGCGGTGGTGGTGGGCGCTGGTTGGCGTCGAAGCGCTGCTGTCGTTGTTGACGTTGTCTCCCCGCATACGTGCGGTGTTGCTGGTCAACAACACCCATCGATTTGTAGACTTGCGCACTACGAAAGTTGTAGTCCAGGGGTGCTTCGACTCCAGTCTGGGCTCGGAATTGCGTCGCCTCTCCCATGAGGAAGCGAAAGGTTTCCTGCTTCCTAGCCGCTTCGATCCCACGAAGAGCCTCCATGCCTACACAAAAATAAAAATCCGTTAATAAACGGAAATAAAACCCAATAGAGAGGGCACTAAAGCGCGCAGATATGCGGCTGGGGCGAGCTTTACAGCGGGCCAGCGAGTGGGCAAAAGCCAAAGTCTCGCAAATAAAATAAAAAAATGTAAAATGTAAAAAATGCTCCAACAGCAAACAACCCAAGACCACATCCTGGTCTCCAACCGCCATAGCTGAGGGATACTCACGCTCATGGTAGGCCATTTGTTTGAAGCGGCGTCCTCGGCGACCAGGTGAGTGACCATAATTTTGTTGGTGGTACTCCACATTTGCACCACTTCCCCACTCATCCACTCTATGATACCCAGGACCACTTCCGGTTCCATTCGCTCCAGCGGGTACAGCGCGTGGTTCCCACGCCATCGGAGCGGCGCCGTTTGACGGAGCAGCGGAGGATGGTACAGCAGCAACAGCAGGAAACATCAAGCGAGGAGCAGTTGAAGGACCGGCCGTAGGAACGACAGCGGCCACGGGCGGCGCGTTGACAACAACCGAGGCAGCCTCAACAGCCGATCGAGCGCCCAGGGCAGGTTGGAGGTTGGCAAGTTGGCGACGTAGAGCCTCCAACGCCTGCGCCTGGGTTTGGACCAACTGCCGCAAGTCAGCGACGGCATCGGGCGCCGCGGCTACGGATTTCGGAGCCTCGACGGTCAGGTCAATGGTCACCGGATCGACGGTTGCGACCGGAGGTGGGGGGGGGTTGATGTTGATGCTCTCCCCCATCACCACGTCCTCTTCAAGGGATCCAGCGATAGCGGAAGCAGGAGATCCAGCCCGGGGCGTTGAAGATGCCGAGTCCTCGGGTAGTGGGACGTTGTGGAGCTCAGCTTCGCTGAGTTCCACTTCTGGGCTGCTGGCGACAATGGCGGGAACAGGTTGGGGAGCAGGGACACCCGGCTGGAGGGAGACAAAGCGCGCCTCGCGCTCAGATGCGGCTGCGTCGCGGGTAAGAGGACCTCTACCATTTTTAACCTCGTTGTTCCTCCAGGTTTTCAGGTAGCGACGGGCCTTCTCCTTCTCGGGGAACGATACGGCTGCCCTCGAGGTCTTCACCAGGCGGAATGCCTCCTTGGCTTCGCCTCTCCAGTCAGGGTAAGCCTTTGCACATGCTATAACGAAGTCCTCATCCTTTTCTCCCCAGGCCAGTAGAGATGCATGGACTTCATCAAAGTCCTCCTTAAACAGGCACCAGCGGAGGTGGTACACGACGTCGTAGAGGCGGTGGAAATTGACCCGGTCATCCTGTTGGAGTGGGGGGGAAAGGGACTGGATGCCAGCGATCATTGTTTTGACTTACGAATTGTCTGAAATGTGACAATCACTACTCTACAACACTCTCAGAATAATCCCCTTCATCTCCTTTCTTAATTAAATAATTCGAATGAATAAAAATGAATAGATTTATGTTGAATATTTCGAGTTTTTATTCCCAATCATTTCCTTTTCTGTAGGTGGGTGAGTTTAACTAAACACTACTCGCTTCTGAAAACCAGAAAACGCGTTACTCGACAAAGCGAAATGAATAGAAACTATCTTTCAGATACATTTACAAAGTTTCATAACTTTTGATTGAGCGGTTCAGTTGTAAGTGAGATTTCTTCCCACCACCAACACTTCAAATCACTGAAACGCGTGTCAGACACGCTCCAATCGCTCCCAAACTTTAAGAGTAGCTTAATAATATACTATTTATTGCATTTCCACTTTCGAAACGCGTAAAAACGCGTCGGGTATTTTACTTATAATATTTAAACTAACCCAACTCAACAAAAATCATTGAAAAATTCCCAAAATTTGGGCATAGGTTCCCCCTATTTCTGTTTTTAATAATCTATATTAAGCCGCGAAGGGCAACAGGACATAAAGTCAACTGTTATGGGGCCGACGAAGGGCAACGGGCACAAAGACCACGTCAAAAAAGCGGAATAAACACGCAAAACATTAGTTTCAGTCATAAAAAGACTCACTTTTAAAGGTTGGGCCCCCCTGTCACACATTCCTAGTCTTTCCTTATCGTTTAAATAAAGATAGTCCAAAATGCATGGGTCGTTGGTTGAGCCTGATGAGTGGTCCAGTGGCCCAGATACTCATCAGTGAAATTCGCGGCAATAGCGTACTCACGAGAAATAATTATAATAATGATCCTAAAAGAAGAACAAGTGAAAGAACGGAATAAAAGAAATAAAATAAAAGAAATAACAGAACTTAACTGAATCCCAAATAAATGAAATCTTCCTATCTTTACTCACGTTACCCCACTCGCGAGTGTTTTTGGTTCCATTGGGTTTGCGGTCCAGCGCAACCCCTTCCGGATCCATGTCAATCAGATTGAGATCTGCGGTGGCCCTACTCCTCTAAGTCCCTACGCACCTACAACCCTTAAACTAAATCTCACTCCTAGTTTGATTGCTCGGCTGCACGATCTGTGGGACCCGTCGCCTTTACCCTGGGTCATCATCCCAATAGCAGGCTCTCCAACAGCGACTGGGTGCACACCTACTACGACTCTTTAAAGCTCCCTAGTCGACTTCCTGGGATCATTCCCATGCGCTACTTCGCCCAACTCGAGACCGCTATACTCGCTAGCTACTAAAGCCCAGGTATCTTCCGGAATACCCTTTGGCACAACTGATTTCGCTCGCGTTCACTCACCGAATCTGATCAACTCACAATAGGATCCCCTTGGAGGGACGTAGCCCTCTCTTATAAAGTTCGCTCGTGAGAGATGCGATCACTGACGCGACCTGGGAAGGACATGGTCGCCATCACGCCATGCCGGTCATTTCAATTCTCAACAACTCCAAATCTTTATTGATCGACGCGACAATCCCAAAACAGAGAATCACAAATAAATCAATAAAGAATAATAAATAACAATTAATAAATAAAAATGCTGTCAAAAATAGTAGTCTAGGCGGGAAAGTCAAAAACCCCTCCCGTGAAGGTGTAAACTTCACAATTATTTTCCCCACTGTTTTCGAGACGTAGAGAATGTTGTGGAAGAAATATCTGGGAGAAAATTTTCTCCCACTCGCTTTCTCCCACTTTATTAGTGACTACCAAAAAAATTGGACCAAAACGTCCCGTTGGGAGTCAAGGGGTTAACAAAGAAAAATAAAAGGCCTAGTTTTCTCTCTTGTATCTCCAGTCCTTCATTCTAAATTCCATAGCATAGTCCATAACCCTTCCACCTTTGTAAAACTCAGTTTCGAGGGCGGTATGATTGAAACCCATCAAGACAAGATCCTTGACGGGAAACTCTTCTGCAACTTTCTCACGAAGTTTCTTGATACGCAATTCTCCAATCTTTGGACCCAACGCCTTTCCAGGCGCCTCGCATGCACTTAAAACAAGCTCAAGTGCATCTTCTGAAGTGATATAAGCGGCTGTTTCCTGAATATATTTGACAGATTCATCGATTGTCCAACCACGAGCATGCAACCCAGTATCCACCACAAGCATGATGGAGTTGAGGAGTTCGCGTTCCAATTTGCCAAAGAGTTGGAATGGACTGGTGTAGAATCCCAGCTCAGTTCCGCAAGATTCGGCGTAGTGTGGCCATGCCTGAGATTTCGACAGCTTGTGTTCAGTTTTGAAGAACCGTTCTCGATTATTCATTGTTTCCATTTGGTGGCTATTTAAATTAAGATAATATTGTGAGTGAAAATATGACAAAAAGCAGGTGTTGATAACTCAACTAAGCTCCTGGATAAAGCTATAGAAAAAGATAGAAGGGATAGTACGTTATTGAAGTGGTCTACAATAAAAGGGAGAAAGCAACATTACTTTGTTCAGAATAATAGCCTCCCATTGATGATTAGGGAGCTCCAATAGTTTCTTCACATTGAGTTCAAAAGCTCTCTGGTTCCGAAAAGCGTTAGGGGTATTTTTGAACTGCACCAGAGGCGCAGAGTCCTCATTCTCAACCGCAACTCGTGTAGTGGCTTGAATTGCGTATTTGTATGCACTGGTTTTGAAGAAATTTTAATCAAACGATAAAATGTCTATTTCACCAACGAACCGAAGCGATGTGAAAGTGAAATGCTTTGACGCCTCAAAAGCAGCAGTAATAATGCTCCCAAACTTTTCAAAGGCTGTGTCGCCATCTGCTTCAAAGAGATCGGGGAACGCTTGGCGATCGCGAAGACTGCGGGCAAAGGCTTGAATGTCCCCGCCATGCCCAAGAGTCTTCATAATACTGAGCATTTCCGTCAGAATTCTCTCGATTTCTGAAAGTCCGATGGCTTGAATTTCATCAGGGGTTTCATCCGACAAGCAGTAATGGCGGATGTATTCTTGATAGGCCTGAAAGAAATTCACGTAAATATATTAAAGGTGCACCGACAAAAAAGGCAAGGCAAAAACCTTTTTAAAACCAGGCAGTTGGTAAATTCCAGGATACGGTCTTGCGTGTGGCAGATACGTGTCTTGTAAAAAGGCTGCCAATTGCTGAAATCCGCAATTCAATGGTTGCAGTGCGTCTGAAAAGACCTGCTTTTCCTTGACCAAATCTAGACGACGGGAGAACAGGCGAGGTTGTGCAAATGGAGGAACGCACATTGCCGACTGAATGGCTTGTGATTCTGTGAATTCTTTGCAGAAGGAAATAAAGCGCTCCACTGTTTCGCGATTCAAAGTTACTTTAAGATTGATTGCAGTGCGCAAGTTCTCGATCACAGCAGGGATTTGGGCAGCGGCAAGCTGCAGACGCTTGAGATGATTTCCTGTGGTTTGCTCAATGGTTGCCCAGCGGAAGGATTCCTCCAATCCAAAAAGAGGGTTATCATCTCTACAAATGCCCACATGTCAATAAAAGGATCAACCAGAAAGGAACACACTGATACATACTTGGAAATGAAGCCCAATGCAAACCAATCTGTTCTGGACAAATCGTATATGTCCACACCGACAGTGTCTTTGAAAGCCCTCAGTGCAATTGCACTCTCTGGATTGTATTCATTTGGCTTCATCTCTGCCGCCTCCGCATGCAGCTGGCGGGCAATCTTCACAAACTCGGTTCTTGCCGCTTCAGAGACATCAAACATTGAAGTTTCCAGGAGAATCAGGCGGCAGCCGCTGTCTAGCAACAGGAACGGCTTGCCCAAGTAGCGCAGCTTAGCGTCGGCGTAGTCGTCCAAAATGGTCATTGCCGTTTTCGATCAATTTCCTGTTGCAACCGATTTGCCACCAATTTGATCCAATTTGCTGACCAATTCAATTTGTTCCAATTTAATGTTCTGTTGGTGGCAGCAGAAAGAACCGCTGAACGACGAGGAATCCGTAAAACTCAGTTTCAAAGACGGCGCGGAAAAGAAAGCGGCTTACGACTTGGTTGAGTGTTGCCGAGGTTGTCGCGTTTCGTGGGACTCTCGAAGCTCAAATGGGCGGAACAGCAGGAAGTGGCGGCGGAAAGCGCGAAACGGCCGATGTAGCGAATTTGAAAATGAAGGATTTGATTGAAGTTGCGCCGTTTGTGGACAGGGTCGCTCAGGATGGAAGCCAAGAATCAACAGGGTTACCCAACGTGTTTGCGCCACAAGTCATGTTTACTGCTCCGTTCCAGAAGCGAATTGGAGCAGAGCAGAAACCTGTTTCGTAAAGGACGCTCGATTTGCTTTTTGTCTTTTTGTGATTTGCTTTTTCAATAAAATGTTGACACCTTCCAAGCTGGACGCTTCCACTTCGAATCTGCCTCTTCTGAAATCAATTATGATATGTCGTTTTAACAAACACTTCGTCATGACGTCGAACTTAAACTAAACTCTACAGTAGAATTTTCCCTCAGAACTTATATTACGCCCCTCGAGAATCACCCCTTCGTATAATATTCGGAAATTTCTTTTAAAATGACGGGAACAATCACAGATAAAACCAAAGGCCAACTCAATTCAACAGAACTTTTAGAAACGCCAAGCAATCAAAGAGTCCCAACAGTAGTACTAGTACGCACCTTCACAATCGAAGTTGCATTGATTCACTACCACCTCGATCTCCCACGCGACGTAGAGTATCTAAAATTCCTCTTGAATCAGTTTATTCATCCCTCGGAAATTGATGAGATGGGAAAAGAGTAGACTCCGTGATTAGCAAATCTGCGGATTCTATGAGTTAATATTCTAAGCTCATCAAAAATCAACATGGTATTGTACGGAAGCGGCGTGTCGGTGAATGGTTACTACGCCTCTTTGAGAGTCTCTTTTCTAATGTATCTTGCAACACTGATGGAATTGACGCGGAAAACAGTGTTCAAAATCTCCAATAAATCAAAAAGGGAATAAAGAATTGTACTTCAGAAAGTAAGTCAGAATTGAACAAAGAAAAATAAAAGGCCTAGTTTTCTCTCTTGTATCTCCAGTCCTTCATTCTAAATTCCATAGCATAGTCCATAACCCTTCCATCTTTGTAAAACTCAGTCTCGAGGGCGGTATGATTGAAACCCATCAAGACCAGATCCTTGACTGGAAACTCTTCTGCAACTTTCTCACGAAGTTTCTTGATACGCAATTCTCCAATCTTTGGACCCAACGCCTGTCCCGGTGCCTCGCATGCGCTTAAAACAAGCTCAAGCGCGTCTTCAGGCGAGATATAAGCGGCAGTCTCCTGAATGTATTTGACAGATTCATCGATTGTCCAACCACGAGCATGCAACCCAGTATCGACCACAAGCAAGATAGAGTTGAGGAGATCTCGTTCCAGTTTACCAAAGAGTTGGAATGGACTGGTGTAGAATCCCAGCTCAGTTCCGCAAGACTCTGCATAGTGTGGCCATGCCTGAGACTTAGTCAGCTTGTGTTCGGTGATGAAGAACCGCGCCCGACGATTCATTGTTTCCATTTGGTGACTATTTAAATCTAGTGTGAGCGAAAGGATGAAAAATAAGTACATGAGCGTGTCTTAACTAAGCTCCTGGGTATAGCTACCAAGAAGACAAAAAAATATAAGAGAAGTTGTTTCAGAATGTAAAAAGCAAATACAAGACTAATTTGTTCAGAATAATGGCCTCCCACTGATGATTTGGGGACTCCAATAGTTTTTTGACGTTGACTTCAAAAGATCTCTGGTTCTTGAAATTTGTTGGAGTGTTATTGAACCGCACCAGAGGCGCAGAGTCCTCATTCTCAACGGCAACTCGTGTAGTGGCTTGAATTGCGTATTTGTGGGCACTGGTTTGGAGAAAGTTAAATCAAACGATGCAAACTCTATTTCACCAACGAACCGAAGCGACGTGAAAGTAAAATGCTTCGACGCCTCAAAAGCAGCAGTAATAATGTTGTCAAACTTTTCAAAGGCTGTGTCGCCATCTGCTTCAAAGAGATCGGGGAACGCCTGGCGATCGCGAAGACTGTGGGAAAAGGCTTGAATATCCCCGCCTTGACCGAGAGTCTTCATAATAATGAGCATTTCGCCTTGAATTTGCTCAATTTCTGAAAGACCAATTGTTTGGATTTCATGGGGTGTTTGGTCCGATAAGCAGTACTGGCGGATGTACTCTTGATATGCCTGATTAGATAATCACTTAAATAGATCGTTTACTATAACCCAAGGAAATAACCTTTTCACAACCAGGAAGCTGGTAAATTCCAGGATTCAGTCTTGCGTGCGGCAGATAAATGTCTTGTAAAAACGATGCCAGTTGTTGAAACCGGCCATTCAATTGTTGTAGGGCCTCAGAAAATACTGGCTTTTCCTTGACCAAGTCTGCCCCACGCGCGAGCTTGCGAGATTGGGCGTATGGAGGGACACACATGGCGGACTGAATGGCTTGTGATTCTATGAATTCTTTGCAGAAGGAAATAAAGCGCTCGACTGTTTCGCGATTCAGAGTTACTTTGAGATTGATTGCAGTGCGCAAGTTCTCGATCACAACAGGAATTTGGGCGGCGGCAAGCTGCAAACGCTTGAGATGGTTTCCTGCAAATATTTCAATGGTTGCCCAGCGGAAGGATTCCTCTATGCCAAACAACGGATTATTGTCTCTGCAAATCAGTGTGTCAATAAAGGATCAGAAGGGAACAAACAGATACAAACTTGGAAATGAAACCCAGCGCAAACCAATCTGTACTTGACAAATCGTAGATGTCCACGCCGACAGTGTCTTTGAAAGCCCTCAGTGCAATTGCACTCTCTGGATTGTATTCATTTGGCTCCATCTGTGCCGCCTCCGCTTGCAGCTGGCGGGCAATCTTCACGAACTCGGTCCTTGCCGCTTCAGAGACGTCAAATACACAAGCTTCTAGTAGTCCAAGGCGGCAGCCGCTGTCTATAAGCAGAAACGGCTTGCCCAAGTATTGCAGCTTAGCGTCGGCGTAGTCTTCCAAAATGGTCATTGCCGTTTTCGATCAATTTCCTGTTTATAACCGATTTGCCACCAATTTGCTGACCAATTCAATTTGTTCCAATTCAATGTTCTGTTGGTGGCAGCAGAAAGAACCGCTGAACGACGAGGAATCCGTAAAACTCAGTTTCAAAGACGGCGCGGAAAAGAAAGCGGCTTACGACTTGGTTGAGTGTTGCCGAGGTTGTCGCGTTTCGTGGGACTCTCGAAGCTCAAATGGGCGGAACAGCAGGAAGTGGCGGCGGAAAGGGCAAAACGACCGATGTAGCGAATTTGAAAATGAAGGATTTGATTGAAGTTGCGCCGTTTGTGGACAGGGTCGCTCAGGATGGAAGCCAAGAATCAACAGGGTTACCCAACGTGTTTGCGCCACAAGTCATGTTTACTGCTCCGTTCCAGAAGCGAATTGGAGCAGAGCAGAAACCTGTTTCGTAAAGGACGCTCGATTTGCTTTTTGTGTTTTTTGTGATTTGCTTTTTCAATAAAATGTTGACACCTTCCAAGCTGGCAGCTCTCGAATCCGCCTCCTCTAAGAGCAATTATGGTATGTTGTTTTAACATTCACGTCGTCATGACGTCGAACTTAAACTAATTCAAGCAAAAAACTCTAGAATTTTCACTCAGAACTTATTATCGCCCCTCGAGAATCACCCCTTCGTATAATATTCGGAAATTTCTTTTAAAATGACGGGAACAATCACAGATAAAACCAAACGCCAACTCAATTCAACAGAACTTTTAGAAACGCCAAGCAATCAAAGAGTCCCAACAGTAGTACTAGTACGCACCTTCACAATCGAAGTTGCATTGATTCACTACCACCTCGATCTCCCACGCGACGTAGAGTATCTAAAATTCCTCTTGAATCAGTTTATTCATCCCTCGGAAATTGATGAGATGGGAAAAGAGTAGACTCCGTGATTAGCAAATCTGCGGATTCTATGAGTTAATATTCTAAGCTCATCAAAAATCAACATGGTATTGCACGGAAGCGGCGTGTCAGTGAATGGTTACTACGCCTCCTTGAGAGTTTCTTTTCTAGTGTATCTTGCAACACAGATGGAATTGACGCGGAAAACAGTGTTCAAAATCTCCAATAAATCAAAAAGGGAATAAAGAATTGTACTTCAGAAAGTAGGTCAGAATTTAACAAAGAAAAATAAAAGGCCTAGTTTTCTCTCTTGTATCTCCAGTCCTTGATTCTGAACTCCATGGCATACTCCATGACCCTTCCACCTTTGTAAAACTCAGTCTCGAGGGCAGTATGATTGAAACCCATCAAGACCAGATCCTTGACGGGAAACTCTTCTGCAACTTTCTCACGAAGTTTCTTGATACGCAATTCTCCAATCTTTGGACCCAACGCCTTTCCAGGCGCCTCGCATGCACTTAAAACAAGCTCAAGTGCATCTTCTGAAGTGATATAAGCGGCTGTTTCCTGAATATATTTGACAGATTCATCGATTGTCCAACCACGAGCATGCAACCCAGTATCCACCACAAGCATGATGGAGTTGAGGAGTTCGCGTTCCAGTTTACCAAAGAGTTGGAATGGACTGGTGTAGAATCCCAGCTCTGTTCCGCAAGATTCGGCATAGTGTGGCCATGCCTGAGATTTCGACAGCTTGTGTTCAGTTTTGAAAAACTGCCCACGATCGTTCATTGTTTCCATTTGGTGGCTAATTCAAGATAGTATTGTGAGCGAAAGGATGAAAAAAGGTATGTATGGATCGCTTAACTAAGCTCCGGGATAAATCTAAAGAGAAAACATTGACGAGATATTACTAAATTATTGAAGCAGTCTACAATTAAACAAGTGGAATTAATGGTACCTGGTTCAGAATTATGGCCTCCCACTGATGATTCGGAAGCTCCAACAATTTTTTAACATTGACTTCAAAAGATCTTAGGCTCTGAAAAGCGTTAGGAGTGTTTTTGAACTGCACCAGAGGCGCAGAGTCCTCATTCTCAACCGCAACTCGTGTAGTGGCTTGAATTGCGTACTTGTAGGCACTGGTTTTGAAGAAATTTTTATCAAAGGATGCAAACTCTATTTCAACAACGAACAGTAGCGACGTCAACGTGAAATGCTTTGACGCCTCAAAAGCAGCAGTAATAATGCTGTCAAACTTTTCAAAGGCTGTGTCGCCATCTACTTCAAAAAGATCAGGGAAAGCTTGGCGATCCCTTAAACTGCAGGCAAAGGCTTGAATGTCCCCGCCTTGACCGATAGTCTTCATAATACTGAGCATTTCAGTCTGAATTCTCTCGATTTCTGAAATTCCGATGGCGTGAATTTCATCAGGGGTCTCATCCGACAAGCAATACTGGCGGATGTACTCTTGATAGGCCTCAAAGAAATTCACGTAAATGTATAGATTACATGACATAAAGCCCCCAAAACAAAGGCAAAAACCTTTTCATAACCAGGAAGTTGGTAAATTCCAGGATACTGCCTTGAGTGTGGCAGATAGATGTCTTGTAAAAAGACTGCTAATTGTCGAAATCCGTCATTCAATGGCAGCAATGCCTCAGAAAACACCGGCTTTTCCTTGACCAAATCTACACCACGGGCAAAATTGCGAGATCGGGCATATGGAGATTGGGCGTATGGAGGGGCACACATGGCGGACTGAATGGCTTGTGATTCTGTGAATTCTTTGCAGAAGCCAATAAAGCGCTCGACTGTTTTGCGGTTCAGAGTTACTTTAAGATCGATTGCAGTGCGCAAGTTCTTGATCACAGAAGGGAATTGGGCAGCGGCAAGCTTCAGACGTTGAAGATGATCTCCTGCATATATTTCAATGATGGCCCAGCGGAAGGATTCCTGCAAGCCAAACAACGGATTATCGTCTCTGAAAATTCAATATGTCAAGAAAGTTAAAAGAATCAATCAGAAGGGAGCACACTGATACATACTTGGAAATGAAACCCAGCGCAAACCAATCTGTACTTGACAAATCGTAGATGTCCACGCCGACAGTGTCTTTGAAAGCCCTCAGTGCAATGGCACTCTCTGGATTGTATT